>OMNN01006474.1:7676-21866 GCA_900302755.1 Chromis chromis
GAAGAGTTACGAAAATAAACTAGTCAGTGAACCTTGAATTTACAGTGTTTCAATGCAGATATAAAGATATGTTGAGAATCACTTTGAGGGATGATCCACGCTGCTTCTTCAGCCATACAAATTACTCAACTGCACTGATCAGAGATGGGGTAATGGGACCATGTGTTACGACTGCGGTCGTTTGTGTATATATTTTGTGCTGTATTCTCTGTGTGCTTCTTCCGTGTACATAGGTATGTGTGATTAGGTGACTGCCGTATAGACTGGCACAGGAATGAGTCCTAAAACCCGGAAGTGAGTTAGCTTTGGTTCCTAACTCTAAAAGTTAATGGGGATTTTGAATGGGTTTGTGTTTAGACGCCTGAAATAAGGTCTGTGGTTAACACTTAGAGGTTGACGTTTTGTTGGACCAGATAAACTACGTTAGATAAAACCTCCACTTGTGAATTTTAAAGTTTTTACGCTTACTTAAAACGGCGGTTGCTCACAAGTGGCTAAATGAGACTACAGTGGTTGTCGGGGACTTTAGACGTCGTCACGCCGAACACAAACCCCGGGAACTCTCTCACTAGTCCACCTTACAGCCTCTAGTCGTGTTTTTCATGATCTTGAGATTAAGGCAAATATTAGGTTAATAAACAATTTATTAAGCTACGGTTTCGCTAGCTTGTCAAAAGCGCTGATTAGATCTATGAAGCATAGCGGTCGTGACGTCAAAATCAACCGACAGCAGTGTAGTTCGCTATAGCATAGCGTTAGCTTTACTTCTCTCGGCTGCATTAGCGCTTCAAACTTCATATAAATGGTGCTCATCTGTGAAGATTATCCAGCTGAACAAAACAGCAACGCATCAGAAACGTGTGTTTGACACAGAGCTTATTTTCTGCAATGATCCAAAATCCAATGCAAAAATCCCATAGGCGAATTTTCGTAGGAACCACCGGCGCCATTTTTTCCGGGTTGGCCTACAGAAATACGTCATCACTATACCAGTCTATAGCAAGACACAGAGACAGTCTTCTTCCTGAAGGGGGAGGGGACAGCAACAGCTCTGGGACATTTAAAGCTACAGACACTAAAACGACCTGTTTAGAGGAGGACTAAAACCAGCAGTTATACATTCATGGTGAAAGTAACCGTGTTTGCAGTATTTTGAGCAGAAAAATTGAAAGACACATTCTGGGGACTTGTGAGACTTTAAATTGCTTGCTGAAAAAGAGGTACAGTATGGGACCTTTAAAAGGTACGTTATATGTCAGTGTTGTGTTGACAGCTTGTTTCTGCTGCCCCCAAGTGGACAAATACTGAACATTAATTTTTCAGTAGAAGTAGTCATAACTTTTTGCAGGAAAAACAAAAAACAAAAATATAAATAAAATAAAACTTCAACCGGAATCTGAAATTATATTTGAATATGGCATATTATTATACAGAAAAATTACATAGATGCATTAAAGTTTGTTTGTTTTTTTGCTTACAGGAATACTATTGTTTGTCATTGGGGTCTTTGAAGCACATTCCTGTCAGAGCAGCGCAGACGCGAGTCCACAGGGGAAAAGGAAAATGAGAGGTTTAGCAAGCAACAGGAAAACCGCTGTGAGAACACATTCCAGGCCGAGCAGAGCCTGTCCGGGACAATAAGGGGTGGGACAAAACTCTATACTAGTTTTAAAAAATCTCGCAATCTTGCCTTTAAATCTCAAACACAGACAACAAGCAGCGTTCTTACTGACGGGGGCCTGAAAGTGGAGCCGTCACTTGTGAAGTTGTCAACGCGGAAGGAGGCTGGATCCTGGTTCTGTTCGGCGGTTTATCAGCGCAGATTTGGACCGAGATGAGATAGTCTCCAGCCCGCTGTGTGAGAGCCAGGACCCGGCCGACTGCCAGATCCTACTTATTCCTACTCCTTCTACATTTTCACTACTTTTTTGTGTGTTTTGAGAAGTTTCATTTCTGGATCGCACGAGAAAAAAAACGCAACTTTTTCCTCCCCAAGAAAACGTCGAAGCAGGAAAGGATGTGAAGTCTGTCTGGATGAAACATCTGCAGACTGAAGTGAAGCGAGTTCTTAAAAATGAGAGCGTTTTGCTTTTCTTTAAAATAACTTTGGCCACGGAGGAATACATGGAGCTGCTTTGATATGTGGCGTTTGGATCTGTCAAGTTAAAACAAAAAAGGCGGAGAAGCAGAAAACAGGTAATAAAACTATATTTCTTTCCCTCTCTCTATGTTGGTTTTCTATAAATCCTACACATGTAAAGTTGTAACCTGTTGCACTGTAACACACTAAAGTTCCCTCTGACAGCACCATCACTGCACACACGTGTTTCCAGATGTGGACAGGTGTCAAGTCAAAGGCAAATTAACAGCATTGAACAGACTCTTTGCATTTTTAGCACAAGATTTATGCAGCTTTTGCCCTATTTTGATGATCTTTATATATATAAATATATAAAATTGCCGTTTTCTAATGCATATGATCAGGACACCCATGTTAAACCACATTTGTTGTGCACATTTGCCTACAAGCTACCAGTCAGTGGCAATTACTGCATTTACCCTACTCAAGTACTGCAAAAATGATGAGACATTTATACCTTGAATATTTCTCTTTCCATATGACCTACTGACATGTGGTCCACTATTGAAGTAGATTACTTTTTATTTACCTTCATTAATATGTTATGTGTCTATTGATATGTTGTTATCCTATTTATTACTAATATGACCCAGTATTGCTCAGATTATAGTAGCAAGTTACCTTAAAATTTAGGTTTTTACATATGAAACTAATCATCATCTTACAAATATGAATTCTTATTGACAGGTGAAACAACCCAAAAGCATTCAAAGTAGCTAAAAATAGCCCTCCGTCATTTAACTGTTTCCAAATTGCTCATTTGCATTCATAACGATACTGAAATTATGTAATAATTGACAGCTTGTAATTGACAGGTGTCATTCAGCTGCATTTGGTGATTATACGTCTGCACTTTTGGTAAATGGTAAATGGTAAATGGCGCCTTTTTCTACCTTAGCGGTACCCAAGGCGCTTTACGATGTGTTTAGCATTCACCCATTCACACACACATTCGCACACCAATGGCGACAGAGCTGCCATGCAAGGTGCTAATCTGCCATTGGGAGCAACTTCGGGTTCAGTGTCTTGCCCAAGGACACTTCAGCATGTGGGGGGGACTGGGGATCGAACCGCCAACCTAGCCATCAGTGGACAACCCGCTCTACCACCTGAGCCACAGCCATTTAACCTGAATAAGATCTTTATTTCGTCGAATTGGTTTTTCATTGTGTATGGCTATTTTTACTCAAACAGGATCCGAATACTTGTTTAACCGCTGACTTCTGCTTTCGAAAGAGATCCTTCTCTGAGAATATGTTGGGGTGAAAAGTTCTCTCGTCTTGAAATGAGCAGAATTATTTGGTCTACGCCTTGTGGATGTAGATGTAAATCCTAGTTTCTGCTTGCACGTCTCTCTCACTCATCCTACTCAGTCACACACACACAGGAAGACATGTGCCCTTTTTGACTGCAGGTCATGTTGGAAGTCACATGGGGTCCTTTAAGGTAGGTGCTGTTGTTGGTACCAAGTGTGTATCACCCAGTTCTCATGTATTTGTTGCTTTTGTGTATTTCCTCCTATTCTTTCTTTTTGGAGGCACAGCATGTCTGAGGAACTGTATACTTGTATTTTCCTTTTTCCAGACAGGCTTCCATTGTAGGTGTGCATGATAGAGCATGTAGGCAACAACTGAGTCATAAACCCTGCCAAGCCTATCTCTGAAATGAAGATCTGTCGCCGTAACTAACAGACAGTCACAACCCCTGGAAGGCAGATTTAAAGGTTTTCACCACTGAGAAGTCGTTAAAAATGTGATGTTGTCGTTTAAACCACATGATAGAAGCCTTTACGGTAAAGCCGCTTAAAGTTACTTTCCAGAAACTGAGTTAAAAAGGCTTTTTTGGTGCAGTGAGGCCCGGTGGAGGGGCTGCTGGAGACTGCTGTGCTGCTCCGTGCCCCCACAATCCACCACTGTAACCACACAGTCATCCAGATGGAATGAGAGATCTGCCTCCCCGAGTCAAAGCTCTGTAGATGAGAGGAAGAGATGACAATGGATCTTTTCCCCCTTGGGTCACACGGGTGTAGCTTTGGACAGAACGGAGACAAACAGGAGAGAGGAAGTCTCCCGGGGTATAAAATCAGGCTTCCTACGATGAAGGACGTGATTGCCGCTCTCTCGTATCTCAGAAAGCATGTGGATGATGAAAACGATAGCTAGAGAAGAGGAGACACGGTTGGCGCTCCTCCACTGAGAAGAAGTGAATTCTGTGGGTGGAGACGTGTTTACGCTATTCTTCCTCTGGACCCACAGACTTACCACCGTTGACATGCATTCAGCACGAATCAGGAAGTGTTTTTTTGCTGCCTTCTGTGAAATATGGCTTGTGGTTTTTGCGTTTTAGAGTTCAACGCAGTGGGGTTGAGCTGTGACCCCAGATATGAGAAGACGTTTAAAGATAGTTCTGGGAAATCTAACAGAGAAGTCACATTTGATTTGACACTTTGATAAACACAGGAAACGCTGTTCATAGCGCGTTGTCTTTTTCAAGAGAGCCAGCTATGTGTTCTTGAAATAAATGCATTTCAAAGATAAAGAAAATTACATTTATAAAGTCAATAAATATTAAAATATTCATATTAAACACCTTTAATCAGCTGGTTTCTCTTCTGTGATATTTGACACCACTTGATAAAGGTAATGTGATGGCTTCCTGTAGTTTGTACTTAAATATATCTAGCGAGATGCATCAAAACTAAAGGAGGATATCCGTTGTTTTGTGCTGATGTCTGCAAGTTGCACTGCCAGATGTTTGCAGTTTGAGGGTTGTTTGCAGTTAAAGATGTAGAGCTGGATAACTGTTCCTATAAGAACTCTCAGTGATAAGTAACAGCAAGTAATGGATTCTATATCTGTCTTTTTTTAAGTATTTTTTCGGGGAGTTTTTCCCATTGTTGTTGATAGAGAGAGACAGGGTGAAAGGGGGTATAGAGGAGAGTGACATGCAGCAGGGGGGTCTTGAGCCAGACTCGAACTCATGACCGCTGCTGGTGAACTGCGCCCACATGGTAACACCTTGACTCAGCAAGCTAAACGGCGGCTCCTATATCTGTCTTTTTAAGAAAGCATGCATCCAATTTAATTTAAACAGTGCGCTAAAGCACATTTTATGTACATGAAGTATTATATTTTTGGGGAGGGGATCATGATTAACTATGCATTGTGAGATTATTGATATATTGTGGTAACTTAAGAACAAAGTAAGTAGCATCCAACATTCAGAGGATAAGAGATTTTTACCATTTGAGGAAAAAAACTAATATGAGCACCTCAGTTGAAACTGATTCATTATTTAGTTTGCAAGTTCTAGGAACAGACTGTCTAACTGGTGTGATTTCTTTTAATCTGTACTCGAGGTGTAAAGTATTGACTAACTGTATGAGTCAATAATGATTCAGTTCGGTGCACTCAGTGTCTTATTGCAGAAATCCATGAAATGAAAATGTACAGTAATGTGAGTCCGACTATTCTTATTCTTTATGCAACAAAACAACAAGCATATATAACTGTAATACGAAAAAAATGTAAATGTTAACTCCAAAAAATGCCAAAGCACAGCAGCATTGACTCAGAAGCCAGAGTAATTACCTACGTTTAACTACTTGATCAGAGTGATGTAGTTGCAGGAAACTGGCATTACTTAACAAATCTGAGGAATGATAATGACATCCTTCGTTTGTACTTTTTCGGTTTTCCTGGATTTATTGAATCACTCATCTTTATGTGAGAACAGGCCAACAAGAAAGAGTAAGAAAAAGCCCCCATTTTCCACTGCACTGCCACAAAGGCTGCAACTAAAAGATCATCATTGATACATTTTTTAATCTAGGCCTTCATTATATGAGGAAAATCTGCATTGTGCAATACAATTGTTCATTATTATGATGACAAAATGCAATAAATAGTTGTGATAATATGTCTTTCTGCACTGCACATGAATACTCAACCAAGTAAAAAGAACATGATTTTTTTTTTAAACAACATAATAACTATAAGTAATTAAAGTTTGATTTCTCCTGCTCCCTTTAAAAATATTTTCTTCTACACTCAAAAACAACTTCTCTTGACATTTTCGGCGCTCCTATCTCCCTCCTCAACTGTTGTGCAAGCTAACTTCATCCAGATACACACCAGTTAATCTGATGTAACGTGTCTGAGTTCACCTGGATGTCAGGCTAGTTGTCTATAGTGTGCTTTAGCAGCAAAAAAAACCTGGCTTGTGCTTGCTGGCCCTCTTACTTGCGTGACTCTCGGCAGCGCAGCACTAAACAATGAGCAGACCTGAGTCTCGCCAGCCAGCCGGGTGGGGCCACTCAATGGCAGGAAGCATAGCCATCAATATTTACTCTGCAAGCAGGGTAGTCGGGGAGTCGACAGGCCTGGAGCCTGGGCAGTACAGCGCCACGCACAGCCTCAGCACACAGACACAAACACTCTGGAGTGACTGTTCCAGCCTGCTTCCCCCCAAAGCCCCCTTTTTCCCACCCAGTGCAATTACAACACAGGCAGACAGGCTGGGCCCTCCGACTGTTGTTTTTGACCTCATAGCTTCCTCCTCCTCCTCAGAGTCCGGACTTCAACCGCTGTTCAACTCCTCATAGACATGACTATTAAGTTTCCATCTGTAGATTTCGTTCTAGTAGCTGTTGAACTGTCAGGGAAGTTGGTTTTATTTTCCATAACACCTCTAATTAAATGTCTTGTTTATAATGACAGTTCCTCATAAAAACAGAATACCACTTGTATTATTATCATCTGATTCTATTTACTGTTGTTAATCATTTTGGTCCTGTTTCACAGAGATGGAAAGCTCTGCTCTGCTCACAGTGGTACTCGCTGGAGTTTTTCTGTGGATTTCTGCTATCCATGCAGGTGAGCAATCACTTTATTTCATTCAATTAAGAGTACTTTTGACACTGACACTGAATCACATGGCTCTAATATGATGGATTTACTACTGCAGAAGCCACTGAGGATGCAGCTTCTGCACATAAACTGGACCGTTCAGTCTCAGTTCTCACCAACATAAGTAAATGTTTCCAGCAGACAAGTTCAGACAAGATGGGTGTATATTACCTATCTGACTTTAAAGGCAGTAAAGCGGGTGAAGATTGTCAAATATCAGTTCAAGAGTTGGTGGATCACAGTCTTTCTGCCTATTAGTTATCAAAAAATGCTTAAATGTGGAGTCTGTGAGTATGGAGGAAGATTATTGATATTTCGTTTGCGTATTTAGATGGTTGGCATAAGTGATTTTTTTTTCAGTGCATACACAGAAAGCATAGCAGACTGTGAGGATACATTAACTGAACTTGACAAAAAGTCTACTAAGTTAGGATCTAATAGTCTTTCTTAAAGGTAGCGTTAACTGTTTTAATGGGTACCCTCACCAGCACCTCTAAAACATACTCTGGGCCTCAAACCTTAATTTTAATCTGTAGAAATAAATCAAATATTTTGTAGCATATAGCAGAGGCATGTGAGATGGGGCGTTTAGCGTACAAAAAGTCCTGCAATCACTGTGAATATCACGTCTCTTCAATTGGTTATTCAGACATTTCATTTTCCTGTTTCTCTCATCCAGAGACAGCACGTTCTTTATGATTTCAAACCAAAAGTATCTTTCCTGGTGAACCACACAACCTCTGTGTGATGTCTTGTGGCTGGCAGGAAATTGAGTTAACATCTCTTTCTGTCACAACGAGGGTTTCCCCCTCAAGGAAACCGAGTATTGTTTATCACTTTACATCGTCTTTGAAAAAAAAAGTAAGGTAAAGGTGACGGGCCTCGCTTTGCTTGTACATTTCCCAGAGCAGTCATCTCCGGTAAGTTTTATGACTTTACTCTTGACTGGTCGGGGTTTTTAAAACATGCTTCTGTGTCTGTGTCCTCTTATTTTTGTCCCTACCTTTCTGTCAACGGATTTTGTTTATTTCCTTGTGCTTCAGACGCCATAGATGATGGGAAGCTGCTGTGTACATGTGAGAACATCAAAGGCACATGTGATAATGGAACTTGCAGGGGAGACTACTGTTTCTATACGTGGGTGAATGGCAGAGAGGAGTGGGGCTGCTTCACCAGAGTTAACTCCAGAGAGCAGTGTTCAAGCACCTTTGGGCGCGTCTATACCTACTGCTGTCGAGAGGAGAAGTGCAACGAATTCGCCACACCACCTCCAAACATCGGTCAGTACTCAGATCTATTGCTTTATGATATTTGAGCATCCCATGCATGAAACACAAAGTACCAGTGTGGTACTGAGCCTCGTGGCTTGGTGTAATGTGTGTAATCCCACAAATGAGTGCATATCTTGTATTACTCTGTACTGACGGGCCCAAAGCTTCCCTCTAGATAGTAACTGGTTCCCCCTTGTGGTCAGTTAGAGCAAATTGATACTGAGTGGTTTTTGGACTGATGCTGCACTAACTGCATTTTTGACTGAACTGAATGTTTGTGTTTATCCACAAGTGGGGACGACGACAGCACCTCCAGGACCCCCACGTCCAGAGCTGTGGGTCAGTGTGTCTTTGCTGCTCTTACTCGTGATCGCCATTGTGTGTGGTCTGGTGCTATACCTGCGTTTCCGACATGCACCTTGCAAACCGAAAGACCCTGAAGAGCGTGATGCCGCTATGATCAAAGTCCCCAGTGGAGATGACCCCACATATGGCGTAAGAGTTGTTTGACATCAGATAAAACTTCACCAAAAGATGTTGGTGTTTTTGAGTTCTTATGTATGTCTGTGTCTCTTTCTTTAGGATATCTTTGATGAGTTTTGCACTTCAGGAAGTGGGACAGGACTTCCATATCTGGTCCAAAGGACTATGGCCAGACAAATCTCACTTGTTGAGTGTGTCGGTTAGTCTCCTGTCTCACCTTCGCTTCTCTTCATTGCATTATTTGTAATTCTTTGCTGTTGTGTGATTGAGTCACTCTGTTTCCAGGTAAAGGCAGATACGGGGAGGTGTGGAGAGGAACATGGATGGGGGAGAGCGTAGCCGTCAAGATTTTCTCCTCCAGAGATGAGCAGTCCTGGTTCAGAGAGACAGAAATCTATAATACTGTACAGCTGCGACATGACAACATACTGGGTAAGAAACCGTTCATGTGGTGTGTTTCCTGCACAGATAAAGAAGTGATGTTATTATAAAAAAGTGTCAGACAAAAAACAGATTCTATTCTGACTTTTAGGTTTCATAGCCTCTGACATGACATCCAAGAATTCCAGCACCCAGCTGTGGCTCGTCACCCACTTCCATGAGCTGGGTTCACTGTATGATTTCCTGCAGTACAGCAGCTTGGAGCCAGAGAGCTGCCTGAGGATGTGCCTGTCAGTGGCCTGTGGCCTGGTCCACCTCCACACGGAGATTGTCAGCTCCCAAGAAAAGCCAGCAATCGCCCACAGGGACCTGAAAAGCCGAAACATCCTGGTAAAGCGGAACGGGCAGTGCTGCATCGCTGATCTAGGTAAGGGTTGCGTTTAAGCAAAGAGTGAATCACAAAGAATCCACTAAACCTGTAGTTGTGTTGTTTTCCAACTTCTGCTGACAGTTTGGGTTAATGTAATGAGACAAAACAGCTATTTCAGGGTGATTTTGATAGTTTTGCTCTTTGTCAGTTATGTTGAAGTTGGTTCTGCACCATAATCAAAAGGTTGCATCCATGCTCTGTGCCCACAGGTCTGGCTGTGATACATTCTCAATCCCATGACTACCTGGATGTGGGCAACAACCCTCGTGTGGGGACCAAGCGCTACATGGCCCCTGAGGTGCTGGATGAGACTATTCGTGTGGATATATTTGAGTCCTATAAGCAAACTGACATTTGGGCGTTGGGCCTGGTCTTCTGGGAAATTACCCGCAGGACCATTGTCAATGGTAAGGAGACAGTAATCTACAATTCTACAATTTCATTTAGCAGACATTTTTATCCAAAGCGACATACATAGGTAGATAGACGGGCATTGAGGACCTTGCCTGCACCCTGACCAGGATTTGAACCACCGATCTCCCGTGCATCATACATCAGGGGTGTTATTTCTATGAGCTATCCAGCTGCATAGAAAGATGAAGAACACGCCACACTGCTGAAACCACATCAAGTCATCTAGCCATTGATTCACAAGGGAACTGTCCCGTTGTTTTTGATTGTCGGAGCAATGTATTGTTGTTATTTAGCATTAAAATCAACAGATAAACTTGTTTCTGCCCGGTTTCGAACCGGGGACCTTTCGCGTGTGAGGCGAACGTGATGACCACTACACTACAGAAACCACATATCTATAAAGAACTGTGTCTTTGCAGTCATTTGCAGAGATGTCTGTATCTTTAAACTGTAGCAAGAAAATGGTACAGTGTATAGATGTGGATGTTTTAGAAATTAATGTTTTATCAATTTACACACCATGTTGAAAATGTGTTTCCTCTGTCATGTCAGTCTGGGTTGGGTAGACTATATATAAGAAGCAGTTAGCCTCATGTCTCTCAGCAGTCCACTGTTTTTCTAGTCTGTGTCTGCCTCTGCTATCCTCTCATGATTAGCACTACAGTAATTATAAACAGTCTTATCTGGTGTCAGCACTCACTTGTACATAGTCCAGATACTCGTACTCACAATTTGTAGATTCAAACACACATTCATGCACACAGACGCACATACGCATAAACACATATACTGAAGGGTACACATTCATAACTTTGTGCGTGTGTGTGCTTTGTGGCTCACTCAGCGGGACTTCCACATTTCCATCCCAGCGTAGTCGCCAGGGAGTTGATATCTTTCCCCGCTCTCTTGTTTAGTCAAACATACTTTACCAAACTCCCACTGCACCCTATCTCAATCTCCAAGTATGCTATTTCAGGCCTTGTATGAAGGGAAATGTATGTTCTGGAAATGTAAGAGGAGATAAAACCACTAGATGTAGTTCAATTCATCTATTCATGAGATCTATATTCCTGGATTTTCAGGATTTTACTTTACTATGCATTTGGCTACAACAAAGATTGTTATTTAGGAATTGTTCTCCTTTGCAATAGCTGGATTTTTGTGTGCATTTTTTTAGGGATTGTGGAAGAGTACCGTCCTCCCTTCTTTGACCTGGTGCCCTCAGATCCCAGCTTTGAGGAGATGAAGAAGGTGGTTTGTGTGGACCAGCAGAGGCCCAGTCTGCACAACAGGCTCCACTCCCACCCTGTAGGCCATCTGATGACACAAATGCAATTATATTCTGTCAAATCTCAACACATTTTATCACTTCTTCTTACCTTCAGCCACCACATGTTCCTAATATCACACAGATTCCCACATAACAGATCCTGTATAGTGTTCTTGATTAATCTTCTTGTAAATGAATAACTAATAATAATTTATCTGCGTCAGTTTTTGATTTAATGATACCTGAAAGATTTCCTCATAGTTTCTGTCACTGAACTAGCAATGAGCCAATAACAATTCTATTACCAGCCTGATGGATTAAAAAAATACCAGCTGTTCCTATAGTATCTGTCTTTTGGATACTCTCAACTACAAAATGATTTTAACCTCCAAAATTTCACACACATCGCGCACCGTATACATGTTGACATGTAGTCATAATCTGTGTTTTTCAACACAGATTATGACTATGTCTCACCTCAAGCAACCATATAATTCCTAATAACATCACTGCTGCAATGACCAGATGCTGTTTTACATTTACTCTTTCCTGTGTGTGCACAGATCCTGACAGCTATTGTAAAGCTCATGAAGGAGTGTTGGTACCAGAACCCACCGGCCCGCCTCACGGCCTTGCGGGTGAGGAAGACTCTTTCCAAACTGGACCACGACAGCGACTTCAGCATCGAGAAGCTCAAGCGGGACATCTAGACCGGAGCACCTGGGATGAAACAGGGACCCAAGATTGAAACCACCAGAAGGGATTTGGCACCACATTCCAACAGCACGACGAGGTGCATATCATTAGCATATTTTGAGCCAATGACTCACACAGTAACCGCATTATATTAAAACCATATGACTTTGAGCAGGAGTGTCTAGACTCTTTTGCCCCCCCAAGGCTATTTTCTTTTTTTGCGTGGGCTAATTTTCATCTGCCAAGTTTCTGGTACCTCTAAGTAAGAGGTCCCAAAAAGGTATTTCTTCTTTTTCAGCTAATAAACTTTTAGTTCAGACATTTCTGCAGCAGAATAATTATCACAATTCACATGGGTAGGTTTTCGCCACACACAGGGCTCAGCTCTCTTTCAGTGTGTTCCATTGTTGTGACAGAATGGAAAATCTAGCATAGCACAATTACTCCTCCTCGCATCAAAAGGAGTAATGATATACAGTATGATGTATGGATTTTCCCATAATGACCAAAGCCACTAACAACCACAGCAAACATGAAGAATGGTTGTCTTTATTATGAAATACAGGAAACATAACAAAGCACATTATCTGTTCTGTAAGCATATTTAACTTAAGTAAAATATATTACCTGCACATAGTTTGAGCTATTTAGTTGTACATATTCTAACAGCACTGAAGCTGTTGTGTCACCATTGGGTTTACTGTAAATATATTTCAAAAGGGATATTATTTTCTACTATTCAAAAATGAGACACATTTTATATACTTTTTTTTTTTTTTTTTTTTTTTTTTTTACCACGCAGCTATTTCAGAATATTTTTTTACATTTCTGTCGGCCAAAAATGTACCATCACAGTCACTATGGACAGTAAATGAATTCACAAACAGACATGTAATGTTGTATATCATGAATAAAGGATTGTATTTTTGATTTTCTTGAGCTGTTTTTGTGGCAATAATGTTTGTAATTCTCTCTTTGACCAGTAGAGGTCATCAGATAATAGACAAACAAGGATGTAGATACAGTGGTGCAGCTTCCCCAGGGAGATTTATGATGTGAGCATTTTACAATTGTGTTTTCATTTGCGCTGCATCATCTTAAAATTATTGAAAAATAAGAAGGTCAAGACCAATATTTTGTCAAACCCATCATCAGTTAAGTAGAGGTTTATTATTTTGCACAACCTTTATATGGATTACCGTATTTGCACAGCTTTAACAGCTTACATATTCAGATAACATCTTCATATACATTTTCTCTCAGTCACATATTGAGATGCTAAACTAGAAAATATAAAGAGCAGACTGTAAAACGAACCCGATTGACTGGAGACATGAAGGATTACGCATTAAAAATAGTTTCTAATGCATTTGCTTGCATTTTGTTCAGATGTAATATTCAAATTCAAAAGTCAAAGTGAAAGTCTTTTTATTGTCAATACTGCAATATGTACATTACATAAAGAGGATTGAAATTACTTTACTCTTCAGACCCTCGGTGCAGACAATATACATAAGTAAATATATATAAAAACAAAAGACCATTCAAAAAATAGGAATAAAAAAGTGACACGTAGCAGATTGGAGTCATTGGTTTGATGGTGCAATATTTTTTTTATGGTGTCAGTTATAAAGAATGAATGAAGATATTCTGTCTCATGCAATTCAAATTAAATTGTAGATTCTGCTTTAAAAGGAAAAACTGTCAGAAAATCAAATTCAAACCTAAAACAAGCATTTTTGTTCCATATTTAGTTGAGTAGAACTGTATTTATTTAGCTTTAACAACGGCAAAACACATGTTTTTCCCCTTGTCTTGAAAAAGTATTTTGTTTTGCAATAATTCGGTGAGAAAATGTGTTCAAACCAAGGCATAAAAGCAACATTTGATTGTCACAGAATACAAAATGTCCCAAAAGAATTCAATTTGGCTCAAAAATTTGCAACAATTAAAGTTGTTGAAAGTTGAAAATAAAGGAATCTGCTCTGATTCCCTTTTCTTAATATCGGCACACCAGTGTTTTCTTTCTGTATCAGTCCGGCTTTCTCTTTCTCTTTCTTTATGTGTTTGTGTGTGTGTGTGTGTGTGTGTGTGTGTGTGTGCGTGCGTGCGTGCGTGCGTGCGTGCGTGCGTGCGTGCGTGCGTGCGTGCGTGCGTGCGTGCGTGCGTGCGTGTGTGTGTGTGCAAGGCTGATTGGC
>OMNN01006475.1:4725-40878 GCA_900302755.1 Chromis chromis
CAGTGTGGAGCTATTTTTATCCATTTGGTTCTCTGTTGATTTGCTGCATGTCTAAAAAGGAATATAAAAACATATATTATAGGATATCATTTGCATGTGTTGTGTAGTTTGCATCACTGTGTGTGCGATGATGCCATGTGCTTATTTGTATGTCACTATGAAGAGTTTTGCATATTAAAATTTGGGTGATTTTCTGCAAATGTCTTGCTGGAATCTAAACGTTGCATATGTATTCAAACAACTGGAAAAATGTACAACTAAAAATATATTTTTTAATGTGTTGCCTACTTCATAACAGTTGGCTGGACAGCAACTCAAGAGAACAAAAACAAAGGATGTGCTGAAGTAACAGTGAACCAATTTCCCCAAAAAGTTCCTATGAAGTTGGAGAGACTAATTTAAAATAAAAATAATAATAAAGAAAATTTCCCCGTACCACTGAAAGCATTATGAGCTCAAACAACAATTACTCTTCTATTTCCACAGATTTCAATTATAGATTCTAGATATCTAGGAAATGATTAACCTGCAGAGAAATTTCTAAAAGTTGCCAAATTGTTTGTTATAACCGAACCCATCGAAACTTTATCACACTTAGATTTGTGGGACTCAATCAGCATTCCAAACGTACAATAGGTGGGAGTTTAATGAGAAATTCTTTTCAGCCCAAATGGCTCAGAATTGTATTGAAACCACAATAATGAATCCAAATTATTTCTGCCACTTAAGTCTCAAATGACTTCCAGTTCATTATAAAGTTTGGAAAAACCTGAGTTGTAACGGCTCCGTGTATACAGTCAGCACAACTTCATCTGCCGCATTTGTGCTTACTGGCCATTGAAAAAAGGGGAAAGAGTATAAAGTGGACAGGAGGGGAGGAGAGAGGACAGGGAGAGTGGGCCAGGGGAGAATGTAATCTTGGTGAGTACGGTGACACAGGGGCCTTGGCTGCCAGATGGTGCTTTAGAAGGCTTAGCTAAGGCAGCTTTGGGTCTCCGCTCCCAAAGATCCACAAACCGACTCAATTCCTTTTCTTCTCACACAAATGCACAAATGGCAGCAAAGCGCTTCCTCCGCTCTCGCTCGCTCACACAAAGTCACATCAAACACGCAAGCTGTGATGTTGTGCTAAATAGTAAATGTAACCTAAATAGACCTGGCAATGTAGGGCATGGGCCGTGCGGTGTTTGGCGGGAGAGCCAGGAGTTCAGAAGCATCAAATCAAGTCTGCGGGGAGTCGACGAGAGGCCAAGAGGAGGGGCCGGGGGCCAGCTCGAGATGACAGTCGTGACAGTGGAGAACATCCTCTGCCCTGGGGTCCCGATGGGACTTAGCCCTCCAGAAAAGACACTTCTGGAAAGTCGCTTATGAGATATTTTTCCTGGAATCATCAGCTTTTGGTTACATAACCGAGATATGAAGGGGAAAGCGTTTTATAGCCAGCGGAAGGGAGATCTGGAGGGATTTAGTGGGAAACGTAACAGGTAACAGGTATTTGGGCCAGGTATTAAAAATGCATTACTGTACGTGAAATGGACCTAAAATAGCACAGAAATTAAGTATTTATGATAATTTAGGCATTTAAAGCCAAGTCCTATTAATGAAATGAGAGGAGAACACAGTAAAAAATGACTCAAGCATTCATACACAGAGTAATGGTCGCGGCGTGTAATGAGTTAGCTGTCATGATGGTGCAATTCTCTTTGGAGGGGATATTAACAAGTGGGCATAAAACTGTTTGAATGAAAAATGAAGAATGTGTGCAAAATAATCTTGTTCGCCAAGGCTCGTCATGCTCATTAAAATGTTCTACTTTCTGTCTTGACGAGCCTGACAGATGTTCAGCGCTACCTGTACATGGCGGTTTTGTAATGGCCAGAGAAAAAATTTAAAAGCTACAGCTAGAAATATTCCATGAAAATTAATTCAGGAGGGAAAAGGGGAGGGGAGGATATAGCTTGACTTTTTTATTTTAGGAGAGCAGGGGAGGATCTTTTAATCTTTTCTCATCACAGATATATATTTTAAAGTCCCTCTCTGATCATGAATCAAAGTCTTAAAAACTCATCTCCATCTATGGAAATTATATATTTAAGAGCGTTTCCCATGAAAATAATCCCTTCCGCCCTTAAAATTGCTTGGATGTAAATCTACACCATTGCTTCCTTGAGAGTGTGCGATTTGAGTAATTCAGCCATTCTTGTTCGAATTGAAAACCAATTCTGAAGAAGACAGCTGATACAGAAAGTCCCGACTCACAAGTTGTTTAGGTTTGTGACATATGAAACCTTGGCTGACTGAATCCATGTTTTGAAACTGTCATCGATACACTGCAGGTTCAAGGCTTATTTCACTCGTGATTTCTTCTAGGGGCTGCACGGTGGCTCGGTTGTTAGCACCCGGCCTGGGCCTGAGATCTTTCTGGAGTTTGCATGTTCTCCCTGTGCAGTGTGGGTTTTCTCCGGGTACTCCGGCTTCCTCCCACAGTCCAAAAACATGCTGAGGTTAATTGATTATTCTAAATTGTCCGTAGGTGTGAATGTGAATGTGCTTGGTTGTCTGTCTCTATGTGTAGCCCTGTGATACAATGGCGACCTGTCCAGGGTGTCCCCTGCTGTCCCCCTACAGAGGATTAAGCGGTGTATAAATAATGGATGGATGGATGGATTTCTTCTAGCATATAAAAAAAACATCATATAAACATGTTAACAAGCTAAAAATGTGGATTTTCAACAAAGGAGGGTTTTAAGTTTACTGTATATATATAAAAAATCTAAAAGTTACATTAAAAGTGTGTGCTCTTTGGCCATATGCACAGTACAACTCCAGTCTCTTTTTAAGGGCTTTATTTTCTCCATCAAAACCAGCATGCTCTTCTATTCACTCATTTGGCGGCTATAAAAAAAACCTGCTGTGTTTTATAGCCGTGCTTTTGAAAATTAAAAAGTGGCTGTATTTCTTTTTTTATATTTGCCATAATGGGTGTCAAATAAAATCAAAAACCAACATAATATTGCTCTCTTATGTGTTGTTTCCCGGTTTTCCTCTGCTATCCCGTTCTCTCTCCACTTTAACCTCACCCTAACTGGTCGAGGAAGCTGGCCGCTATCCCTGAGCCTGGTTCTGCCGGAAATTTATTCTTGTTAAAAAGGATTTTTTCTTCTTCTCACTGTCGCCAATGTGCGCACTCAAAGGGAATCCTTCTCTCTATAATATAATATTGTTAGCTCTTAACCTTGCTATGTGAGGTGCCCTGAGATTACCTGTATTGTGAATTAGGACTAAAAAAAAGGAAACAATTGAATCAATTGAATAAAGTGTGTTTGGAAGGTCACCACGTGCCACCAGAACAGCTTCATTGCTCTTGGCATTGATTCGACCCTCTTTGGATCTCTACTGGAGGAATGTTCACCATTATTTTAACAGATATTCCGTCATTTGGTGTTTTGATGATGGTAGTGAAGACACATTGTTCAAAAATTTCCCAGAGGTGTTCAACTGGGCTGAGATCTGGTGACTGTGAAGGCCACAACTTATGATTTACTGCGTTTTCATGAAACCATTCAGTCCATAAGATAAAGGTGATCACTCAGAACAACTTTGTATTGATTCAGAGATTCTTCCCGCTTAAGGGACAAGTGAACCCAAAACTCACTGTGAGTTCCAGTCCGGATCTTTTTTGTCACTAAGAGTATACCCATATTAAACCAGCTAAATGTGAGAAGACATTGTTTTCTCTTCTCTTCTACCTTCACCACCTACCTGTCAAACTGCCTGCAGAAAATCTGAAAAGGCCAGCCTCAAATTTGAATTCCGGTGAGGTGTGTGCAGCTTTTTCCAAACCTAAGCTTACAGCAACGGGAAGCAGCAAACATAGGAAAATACTGGTTGTCTGGTTAACAGGTGGCATCCATAAGCCAAAGTCAAATTCTAATTTTCTGTTTCTTCCGTTGTCCAACAACTTAAATAGTATATGGGAACAAATAAACTGTTTAACAACACAGCGCATGTGATCAAAGCGAGCAGAAGGGGTTTTCCTTTAATTTGTCACCCATCTGTCGGCTGTATTTTTTTTTGAGACACTTAAAGAAGGGCCTCGCCATTTTTTTGTGGAGGATCACATAAAAATAATCAAGAATGTTTGGGCTTGCTTTTTAATAAAAATAAAATACAGGACTCAAGCCCCTTTCCCATCCCGCTAATTTCCAAACAGTCAAGTGTGGAAGCAGCAAACACACAATGTATAGCTTCTTTAATAAGAAGAGACCACCACATTTGATGTGAAGCAGCCCATAAAAACATGAGCCACAACAATATTAAAGCGTAATATTTCAGCAGGTTTTCTCCTCTTCTTCCCTCCCTGTGTTTGCTCACGCCCCTCCCCTCCTCTCTCTTCGTTCCCCTCTCTTCATTATTGTGCCCAGCGCTCTAGCACAGAGTTAATTTCACTTATTACAGGGAAGCCGTATAAAATCCATAGAGCCTGACCTCAACAATATCTAACCTGCCTGTCTAACAGAGGAATGTGACCGTTTTAGAGAACATTTAACACTACTGTTGGACCAAGCCCAGCAACAAAAAAAACCACATCATCCACCCCACTCTAAAAATAAAAGATTAATAATTTCCCCCAGGATAGCTTTTCATCTATCTCGCTTCTTAATTGACTTGCATTAAATTGCCACAAAGTTTATTCCACTGCTGTGCTTCGATGAAATAAATAATTAACCCCATAAAAAGGTCAGACAACTGAAATTAGAACTAACTGGTTTTTGTTCTTCTTTTTGTGGTAATGAGATGGGATCCTGCCCTAGCTGACCATCTGACTCTCTGTAATAATTTGTCTTTGTCTTAGCAGAGTTCCTGAGCAGAGATAACGCATTATCTCATCAGACATTATAAGGCTCCAATACGACTCCCTTCATTGGTTGGTTGCTGATGAAGTCGGCGCATGAAGGATGGTACCATCGATAATAACAATAGCGAGCATATGACAACGGGGACTAATATTGCTAATGATCATGGCGACGATGATGATGATGCAGAAGAAGATGACGGTACTGATAGCGGCGCTGGTGGCGATGGAAATGACAAAGATAATGACGATAGCATCAGTAATAACAGTGATAACAATGATGATGAAAACAGCAGTGATGGTGGCAGAAACACTGATAATTACATTGATGACAGTGGGTTCTGAGACAGCAATTAGAATAAAAACAGCCATTGATTCATCTCTGCAGACACGGGGATAAACGGTGGGCTTTCCATTTAACAAAGTGACACAATCATGTTGTCCAATTAAAGCAAGAAAATACAAATGAAGAAACCGAGTGCTCTAAGAGCTTTCCCCCCTCTTACAGAACCCAGTCGATTTTCATACAGAGCCCGATAATTAGCAGCTATGCGTCATTCTGGCTTTTTTCGTAGCGGCAGACGCGCCCGGCGTGCGTGGAGCTGGGATGTGTTTATGTACGTGAAGGTGTAGATTTATGTGCATATTTGTGTAATTGCTTGTTTGTACCCCCATCTCCAAAAACAACTCGGGAGCAACTACACAATCATGTTTAGGCTGCAGGTGATTCTGAAAGTAGCATTTCCCTGGAGAAGGCATGAAACCTCCAGAGTCTCGCTCCTCAGAAAGAGGCTTACCATCACTCAAACGCTTCACTGCAGGGGCCTGCGCTCAAATTACATTTTTAGGAGAGTGTGCTTCTTTGGTCCTGCGCTCTTTAAATGATCTGTTAAAAACTTATAATTAATCAGCTGCCAAGAAGACATGAGCTGCCTGACCAAACTTTTTTGATCTTAATGAATTTTGGCTGTTTTGCAGGATGAGGCAAAAGGAGGCCAGTGCAGGTTTGCCTGATGTTAGCCTGTAGTGCAATAGAAGCTAGCTGAGCTCAGCTCATCTCTCCTGAGAGCACAGCAGTGTCCTGATCCTTCCTGACCTTGTCACTGCTGCAGGGTGCCCGGTCATTACCACTGCTGCCATGGAGCTCTGCAGGTGTTTGTGTGTTTGTGTATGGTGCATGTCATACGTGCACGTGTGTTCATGCATGCATAAGTATGCACAGGAGTGTCTGCCAGAGCTGTGGAGCAGCAGCAGTGGCGTGGCATCATGTGAGTTATTGGCCTTAGTGGAAATTTGCATCACCAGGAAGAGGGCGTGACAAGGTGTTTGAGACTCAGGAGGTGAAACGCCACAATGGCCATTACGGTGATTAGTGAGCACATTCATCTTTTACAAGCCTCACGATTCTCTCGCTCCATCCTCCTCGCTCCCTCTCCTATATGTGAACACACACTGCATCTCCCTCAACCCCAAAACAATCACAACAAGCACACACAGAGTATGAAGGAGGAGTTTCGCTTGCACACACATGCATACACTATATTTCCTCAGACTCTGACACTAAAACAGGAGAAAGTGCCTAGGCTTGACAGCAAACAAACTAACATGAAGAGATTCCTGGCAGGCTAAAGAGAGAGTGGTATCAAAGCTACAGGAATGCACCACCAGCAGCCCATTTTTTCACTGAGAGAGAGAGAGTGAGTATGCGCAGTGTAGCAGACCTGAGCTGCTGGTAATTAGAATGGGCTCTGAGGAGAGACAGGCAGTAGAATGAATGCAAATGAATTCACTGGCTCTGGCACTGGGCTCCACAACCTCACTTTTCATATAGCATGCCTTACAGACATGAAGCTGCTGGCACAAACAGAGCAGGACTACACTGTAAACACTGAGTGACATGACTGTGGACACGCATGTGCCCACATGTCCACATACGGGAACACAGACACGCACGAGTGTGCAAATAAATGTGAATCCACGAGCTTGAAACAAATATGAACCCTGCAGAGCACGTTACATGCACGCGCAGATACAAATACACATACACAACGCGTGCACATTATACTAATCCTTGCAAATGCCACAGTGCTGCTTGTGAAAAGAGAAAGGGGGTGAAAATGTGTTCCAAGCGAACATCCACAGCTTGTCCCACAGCGGAATAAACAAACCATTCTTAATTGGTGTCGATTTGGAATGGAGTGATGATTCATCATGCAGAACTCCCCAGTAGAGTATTGGAAACCCAATCATTTCTAATCCATATGACCTTGACAGAGGGCCAGAGTCAGGCTGTAACTCCTTCCACATGTATTGTCCGACAGACAAAGTCGAGGCATTGTAACTGACTTTACAACGCGTTGGAATTGTAATGCACCAAAGTCAGATCACTTCACTGATTACTCCATCTCAGCCAGCGGCAAATCTTTATGAAGCACTCAATTCTCCACAGCAGTCATAAATCAGGGTACTATAAGCTTTCCGTCTCGATGATGGCACGCCAGAGACACTATTTCCATACCACGCTGCTCCAGTCAATAATTCCTATTCCCAATACATCTACCAGCGCTGCTCTTGACTTAAAGAAGTCCACTGGTGGTACCTTAGCTCACCTCCAGATCCCCAGTGGTTTTCCATGTGAAACTTTGATCAGTAACTCTGTGGCTTTTCTCAAGGAGAAGCAGGTCGTCTGTGAAGGGGTCCTGCTCTTTACTAGCTGGTGCAGTAAATGAGCCTAATTAACACATCTCCCTTCCTATCTTAACCAGGCATACAGGGCCAACTGGAGTCTTATTATAGAGTAGATTATGCATGTAATGTCCCCTCTGAGATTATAGTATGGAAAGCATTTACAGAGGTGTACATATATATATATGCGCTGTGCACAAGAGGACATGGCCGTGTGAATATGGGAAGACAGGGTGAAATAGCAGAGAGAATGAGGGGCTGCTTGGTATTCTGACTGGAACATATAATAGATGGTGGAGGGAGATATAGATACAAAGAGAGCGCAGAAGAGAGAGCGAGCGAATGGGAGGAAAGAGACGTGTCTTCAGCACCACCTGCAGACTCGACTGGCGGCCATCTTGCGGTCAATGAGGTGAGTGCAGCCACCGCCCTGGGTCAGCATTAACACAGGCCAATGACAAGTCGGCGCCTGCCCTCTATTGCAACAACATCTTGCCGTTCCACTCCACCGACCGCACCTATCACACCAATCACAGCACGCACACATGCATATGCTTTCGCACTCTTCTACCATTTTCTGTCGCTCTCTCTCTCTCTTTTTTTTAAGTCACACACACACACATATGCACACACACCGGGAGAAACTTAACAAATGTGGGAACAGATGCCCCACATCAGACTGCAGTTGCCCTCTGCTCCCTGAGTGCCTCCAGAGAGACAGAGGAATACCGCTAACGAAGATAAGACACCGCAGTCCTTTGCTGTCTCAACACATGCCTACGGTGAAAACACACACACACATTTCTGAGTCATTTGTTAATGTCCATATCGGTACACAGCCAGAGAGATGGAATCAGAATATCTGTAAGACCTGATACCTACTGTATGCACTCGCTCCTGCCCACAATCACATCTCCCTCTTTCAGTGAAAACACATCGAACGGTCCTTCCTCATTATTTCTTCTGGGGACATGATTTCCCTTCATCCAGGCTGCCGTTGCCCTCTACTCACTTATTGAACTCAAGTAGCTTCTTTGATAGATGAAGAGGAAAACAGGATTTCTAGTGACCTTCTTATACCCCGACATTGAACTGAGGCAGGAAAAGGACTATTTTTGCCGTGAGGCTCAATTTAATCTCTTTAATGCCGAGATGTGCATCTCTCTCTTGCGGGCAACATCAGATACAAAAATGACACAAAGATGTTTTTGACTATACACATATATTTGCAGTTCAGTTAAGCTGTGATTGATTCTTGAGCTGGTTCCATGCATTTCTAAGAATTTGTATTTGACACTAACCATGAACCATGAGCACTTTTTAACTTCTTCCAAAGAGAATGGATTTTAGACTTGCTGCTGTTGAATGGATGTTGTTGACTTCAGTTTCCAGATCAGTGTCATGCATCTAAATTGGTATTTTCGACAACAGCTCAGTTGTTGTCTTCAATTGGGGTGAGCTTAAGGCCACTATACTTTGGAAGTGGAGAGAGCAGCTAACTATTGGTACAATCCTCAGGTTAACTTCATAATGCATTCTTAGCTTGGAGTGAGGTCTGTTCCGCCATATATTCACCAGAAGCAACAGCTTGACTTATATTGTTTTTGCCTTGTGAGGCTGTGTGTGTGTGTGCGTGCGTGCGTGCGTGCGTGCGTGCGTGCGTGCGTGTGTGTGTGTGTGTGTGTTAGTGTGTGTGTCATTATGGCAAAATGTGGTCCTGGAAACACCGACTGCACCAGGAATTTGGCGAAGACAGTTTTGAATACTGTGGCAGGTGTTTATGCAAACACTGTTTCTGGGCGTTTTTTATTCCTGTTACATTTTTATGCTCTGTGTGCCCATTTTTCACTGCAATGTAAAGTCCTGCACCTCTATAAACAGCACAACCATGGCTAGAAGGAGAGACAGAACTCAAAAATGTCTTTTGTGCAGAATAGAAGTTAAAATGCCATAAATCATAAAAACTGAATTTCACTGAATATTTATTTAACAAAAAATGAATACACCTGGAATACTGGGGAAAATGGCAACTCTGCATGTTATAAATATGTTATTACTACTGACATTTTTAATTTGTTGCCATTCTTGAGTGTTCTACACAGCCTGCATTTCAGCTGAAAAGTCCCTAAATGTTTTTCTACTTGACTGCTGGTTTCAACTGAGTTAGTCGAAGCTTCCCAGTTGCACTGAGGAGTACAGAATTCTTCGTTTTTGACAGAATCTTGTTGGTAAAAACGGTTTATTATTGGTACATTTATAAATTCTGATTAAATATCACAATTGTAAGCTTAGCTTTGGTTACATTTTCAGATGGAACAGCCCATCACACACAATTTGTTCATTGAAGGTGAAAACCTGCAGATTTTTCCACTTTTTACAGTTTCTGCCTCTGACAAATGTTGTAATTTTGCCAATTTTGTAAAAGACCATGAGCCTTTTAAACCAGCTTTTGTGGTTCAGAAGGTTAAAGAAAAAACCTGAACCCTTGACCCCTACAGTGAGGCTTTGTTATGCTGTCGGCAGTATTTTGCTGGCATGGTTTGGGTTCACTTGTGTCTTTAGAGGTAAGAGTCAGTGCAAATCAATAAAAAGCTATTCAGAGAGATCACATTTATGCAATGATAAAATATTTGTGTCTTTATGGTTTTTACATTCAACAGATCTCATTGAACACCTATGCAAGATTTTAGAGCGATGTCAATTCATCACCAAATTAAGGAATATCTTTTGGAAAAATGATGTTCACCCCTCCAGTAGAATTTGAGAGACTTGGATAATCAATGCCAATATGCAGTGAAGCTGTTCTGGTTGCACATGGTGGACCAACACCTTACTGAGACACTGTATGTTGAGTTTTCCTTTTATTTGTCACCTGTTTCTACATCAGTCCATTCATGGACAGATATTGTGGACACAATAGCGCCACAACTGCTTAAGATGCACAGGTATGTAGTTGTGCCAACATAAAACTGAATTACTTGTTTGTGTTAGGAAAATGGTAACTGGAAGTTAGTCATTTTGCATCTATGCAAAGTCTATTGATCCAGTAATATGCATTTTAATGCATACTTTTAGGAAACCATTATTCATAGTAGCGTTACACTGTTTATTCAACATTTGATTAAATAAAAAAAAAACTTCATCAGCTTGTGCACAAGGAGCTAAGCATTGCTTGAAACACTGTTTGAAAGTCTCTGACATTTAGAGCATCTAGATAGTGATCTGTCTGTTGAGGAACACTGGTGGTCAAGGGGGTCAGCCTGGAGATCAAACTAAATAAACATCAGCAAGCAAGACAGAGAGAGAGAGAGAGAGAGAGAGAGAGAGAGAGAGAGAGAGAGAAAGAAAGACCCACACTTAAGTAGAAGTGGTAGCTCATGAGGTCAATGTTTTTGGCTACCAATCAAGAAGCAGCTTTTCATCTGAACGTTGCCGGATCACACATGTAATCACTTAGCTCTCCAGACACACAATCTATGCGGATGGATCAAGGGTTCGTGGTTGACTTGCACTGATGAACTGACCGACATCAGTCTATCATCCCTTTTGGTGTCTACTCTGTATCTGACATGGCCTGAATATCCCCTGGTTTCCACAATTACATGATTAAAGATCAGTCAGCATATAAAAACCAAACCCTTGGGCGGAGAAGATGGCAGTAGCCCACTGACCACTGGTCCCATGACTGTGCTCCAGTTCTGAAAATATCTCACCAAACATGTGGCACACAAATACCTAGCTCTGCAAACTTGTCAAGAATATGCAGACGTGTCACAATGGGGTATGCAAATGCGAGACGAAACCATGCATAGCAATCTGAAAATTAAGATGTAGGTCAATACACTATCACAGAGAGACAGCTAAGTGTGCACTTAAACATAGCCAGGTAGAAGGATGTTTAGATAGCCATTAGCTAACAACACTTTATGACTATTCAGAAGCCACTTACAGGACACACACTTGCAGACACTTATAGCTATTAGCAGCCATTAACATTCATGTATAATCATGTGGAATGATGTGCAAGGGAGCCTCATCTGCAGCAGAAACAGTAAGCACAGAGAAAATTAAAATCCATCTAGAAGATGATGACAATTCTGCAGCAGTGGAGCACTGGGTTCACGTACAGGTGTTTACACAATGCATAAACTCCAATACATTTCAGTCATACATACACACACAAGCACACACTGTCACTGTCTGTAGGAAACAAAATAGCCGTAAAAACCAGCAATCCACAGCCGCGATGAACAAAAAGAGCCTCCATATATGCATCAACTCTCCGTAATCATAGCCACCACCAACAGTGAAAATGTGACACCACTGCCCTTAGTCTCACCCATCTCTTTTTCTATCTACAACTGTGACTAAAAGGGCCACTAACCTTTGACACAATAACATAAAAAAGAGACAACAACCAGAAAAGACTGTCAGTGACCTCTTCTAAAAGGGTCAGCTGCTCCGAGGCTATAAAATCTTAAAAAGCAAAAGATAATATTCTGCCTTAGCGATGACTGTGGAGACAGCGACGAATGGAGAGCGAGGGGGAGCTCAGACAGGACCCCGGCCTTAATGTAGTTTGTAATTGTAAGTGTTGGTCTTTAATAAAAGCCCAGAGTATTTGGTCAGGCTAATAGACTGGGCTCTCTAAATCCTTCCTGCTATGCATTATTCAACAGCCATTAGCTATTGCCTCATCTGGGAGGCTGTATGAGTCCCATCATCGGCTGGAACCCAGGCTAAGCACACCAGAGGTGTGTGGGGAGAGGTGGGGGATTAGCTAGGGAGAAAAGAGAGAAAGGAAGAGATGCAAATACAGGTATGGGAGGGAGGAGAGGGGAGGTTAAAGAGGATTCAGAGGCAAAGAATCAAAGAGGAAAGCTGACGAAAGTTGGGCGTGATGTGGCATAGGTGAGGGCCTGTGATATGGAAATGACTACAGGGAGATGAAGAAATGCCTGGATGAAAGCCAGAGGTCACATGGTAGACGTATGAAAATAGGAAGAGGTTGATGCACGGAAGTGAGGGGAGAAGTGACCGAAGGAAGGTGGCAGGAATCAAGCGAGATGCGTGGGAGTAGGTGAGGTAGGCAATCGTCGGGTCACAGGGAGGCTGGAGAGAGCAACACGGAATGAAAGAAAGATGCCAGCCTGGAGTGGCATTTTCTGTTGGCCGGGAACATAAATGTCAGATGCTTCCTTCCGCTCCCCTCTCAACCTTTTCTTCTTTCAATTCCCTTCACCTCCTTCTCAACCTCCCCCTGCTCCTTCCACTCCACCTCCTGCCGCCCTTCTCAATCTGCCCACCTCTCTCCGTGTCCCCAGAGTAGTGCCAGTGGTAATTTTGCTTTCAGAGACAAGAGAAGGCCATGGAACACATGGAGATGCAGGCTGCTCAGTTACCATGGTATCGCTGGCCAACAGGAATGGCGCCAAGACCAGGACACGTTTGTGCGTTTGTGTGTGCATTGGTGTGTACGGGTGCGGGCACGAGTGTGCGCTCTTGAGTGCATCTACACGTCTGGGTAATGGGTGTTTAGCAGGCCTGCCAGACTTGTCCCAGCCACTGCTCTCCCAGACTACCAGGTTCTCCTGACCCTCTGCGGCAGCCCAAGGACACACTCCTGTCTCTCTAATTAAAACACAACCCTGACACACATCGCACACCCACCACACACACCCTGCAGGTCTGCGGCTTAAAATAACCTTAAAAGGAACAAGCAGAGCCATCATCCCTTGCACTCAACACCTCTTCAAAATCCACTCAGCGTTTTCTCACCAGGCAGCTCCAAGGCAGACTCTGCCTCAATCTGCAGGAAGATTCACAACAACAAACAGCATCTTCAAAATGCGACACTTTATTAGAGGGCTCATCAAAGGAGCTACATTTACTATTGCATGGCCTTCATGGAACTATGGCCCTGCAACACTGTCACCGTGTACTTGAAAATAATTGACTGCAGAACTATTTGCCAGCATCACAAAACCACAAAAAGGTTTTAAGAGAACTGTCAGGGTGGCTGTGGTCGAAGTAACAAGCAGCTATTTTCAGAATGTCCAAAGCAGAATATTACCACACTTTGATACTGTTAGGTAGCAACATCAAACCTCACCATACAGTAGGAATTCTTTATAACTATTCTAACCACAACAAGTCTTCTATATGTGTTTTCATTTTGTATGACTCACATTTCTACATCTCTTCTTGTTGTGGTAACGCACAGCATTTAACATTAATGCTGTGTATTCCCATAAACCAATGCGAAGGCACGGTATGTTTTCTATTTAAGGAGCGAAGATGGCTCTTAGCCTGGTGAGCTCACTCTGTTATGTACATTGCTTCAAGGAAAGGAACTAACATATACGGACATCACACGAGACGTGCAGCATTGAGACAGCCTCTTCACTCCATCTCTAACAGACAATTTAGCATGTTTACCTCCTCGTTAAGCGCATGAGAGATCCCGATGGAGGAATCCCAGGGAGGCGACGGCGTCCTGTCATTGCAGGTTACCACTGCAGCATGATTTAATGGAACTGTCTGTCAGAAGGCTGAACAACAGTCTGTCAGCCGACGAGGAGAGGTAACATACACACACACAAGCACATGCACACAATCAAAAAGAGACAGACTGTCAAAAACTCTCCCCTCTCTCTCTTTCTCAATCTCTTGCTTTCTCTGTCTCGCTCACCCTCATAAGCACACAAACAAACGAGCACACACATAGACGCGTGAAATAAAAAATAAATAAATTTAAAAAAAAGGAAAAGCACATGTGTCCAAAAAGGTTCTGGCAAGAGCTAAGACAAGTGGAGATGAACACAGAAGCGCTCAGAGCACATTCACAGAAATCAGCGGTTAGAAAAACACACATCACCGGCAGCCCCCCTACCAAGAGAGGAGATGAGTGCCAGGAATACAATAGCTGCATCAAGCGGCACAGGTGTTATCAGAACAGTTTGCAGGAGAGCCCGCCAAACAAAGTGCGACTGTCATCTCTACCGAAGAAGAGGCACGGAAATCAACCCAAACAAATGTAATGAATGGTTCACAAAGTATTTAGCAGATTAGGTGGAAAACTCCATGCATGATGGGGGCCCAAATCCAAAGCTCATTACATGTGGCACTGCATTAGGAGCTCACACAAGCCGCTATACAGCTCTATCTCCCCCCCTCCACCCCAACCAGCTCAAGTCTGATTTCTATCCCCTGCTACCCGGTGAATGAGGTAGAGAGCAATCACATCAGCCAGACATTGGGCATCTGCTATAAAAGCCTTTCTTTATTGTATATTTCCACCATCATCCCAAACTGGCAGGACAGAGAGCTCTGATTAGCATCAAAGCCTTTGATTGCCCCACTCAACAATCAGTGCTGCTCTCCTGTATGATGCCTGCTGCGATGCATAGCGGTGTGTGTGCGTGAGAGAGAGAGAAAATGTGTGCCATGGTTGAGAAAAGGGGATAAATTATGAAAAATGACACTAGTGCATCAAAATGACTCCCCCATAGCAAGAACATATGTGCACTTGCTTGTGTGAGGCCGGGCACTTTGGGCCTTAATGTTTCAAGATGAACCTAAATGGTCTTCTAATATGCCAGCCTTGAAGCCCACCTTTTGATGTTGCACATTGCAGCACCACCGTCTGGTCTGGACAATTCACTCTGGCCTTGAAAACAGGCTGCTTCTTTAAAGATACCTCTCTCTGTGGCTAAATATGATTAGCTGCAGAGGACATTGTAGCTCTCTCCACAGCTAATACATTTAGTATGGATTGTCTGAGGGGTAAGGATACAGCTTGCAGAGAGATCAATATTCTAAGTCAGAGTCTGTCTGGAGAGGAGGAACCATGCTGGGAGATGGTTAACTGTTCTAAAGCAGCAAATGCTGTCTGGAAGCACCGAATGCCAGGAATCCCACGATATTGAACACTTCTTCAAAAGGTAATGCTTAATGCTCAAGCTGGGCGATAGGTTATGCTGAGTGTCTGCATCAAATAAGAGCTTGTTGAAGATTTGTTGTGGATATCTCTAAGGATGAGAGATTATATAAGGCAAATCTGGATGATTCCTTATAGTCTATAGTGCACCACTTAAGACCGAAGCCCCATAGGGCCTTGCCTCCATAGGGCTGATGTCAAAGTGGTGCTCTAAATAGAGAATAGGGTGTCCTTTGAGATAGAGGGGAAAAAGGACCCAGATTTAAGTGGCTTCATTTGCATGCGTGAATCCCTCACTTAAGCCCATTTGAATCGCACACACGAGCAGACACAAACGGACATGCGCACAAGCCCCCCCCCACCCCACTGCACACATTCCCGAGCACACACACTCCGCACAGACACATTCTTCCCCCTTTTTTCCTAGAGTCAGAGGACATTAGCACTGCATCTATTTCTGGAGGCCCATTAAGGCCGTAAAACATTTAAGATCCACACAGAGTGATTCCGACTGTCAGAATGACCCGTTCTCTCCCCATTTCTCCTGCTCATGTAAAAAAGCTGACACGAAGCTTGTGACAGAAACATGTATTCGGTGCCGTTCTGGATCTGGCTGAGTGGGCTGGCACACCGGCTGGATGTGGTGGGGCGGGTGGAAGTGGGGTTTCAGACGAGTTAGGAGGAGGGGGAGCCCGGGGTTGCAGTCGTTCGCCCGCCAAATGGGTCCATTTTGCTGAAATGTGAAGCCTGCACTTTCTTGACACGCTATTATAAATCTATCAGTTGTGTGTGGGTGTGTACGTTACATGTGTGTGTGCACCATGCATGAAGAGAAAATTGGTGGCATCTAAACAGGAAATATCCCCTTCCCTTCTCAGCCATGGATGTGACAGTCACAGCAACAGCTAACAGCTCAGCTCACCATAACACAGGATGGCATATGTCTCATAATGGAAATGCATTGTACCAGTGAGGGACAAACACACACTCACAAGGGCACAAATGTATGCAAACGCACACAAGCTAATGTGGGATGAGTAGGCTACCTTGTCTGCCTTCCATCTTAAATCTATACATAAATATACCATTTGCTGTCCAGTGAGGACTAAATCCATGAAAGCAGCAATGCTAGGCTACTTTAATGTGAAATGACAGGCTTCTAGGCAGCTCTTAGAAGCCTAACAAGCCTGAATAGTCACCATTTCCAGGGGGGAGAATAGAATGCTAGCAGAATGGAAGCTCTATATAGTTTATTATTCCACACAACTCTGAACACCCCCTCAGTCTGTGTTTCACCCACCACCCATCCGGTCCCACATGCAGTACCTGTCAGAAGCTTTGTTTCCTTTTCCGAGCAATTACTCGTTGCTTTACCATCTTTGTACATTAATAGTTCCATTACATTTACATGTCTGTGTACTGTGACCTTGGAGCCCTGAAAGGCTAGATTATTTGTATTAATGCTGGCTGATTTCTTAGTTCTAGCTCCTGCCCAAAGTAAAATTACTGCTACAGAAGAAATAAAATATATTCAGTTGTTTTGGGCAAATGTGTTTTTTTAAACTGTGCCTTGTCTTTCATGGTGGAAAATTACAACTTCATCAAATGAGTTCTGTTTTTTTTAAGGACGTTTCTGCAAATGTATGAGATGAAGGACAATAACGTTTCAGTTAAATCACAGATAAACAAAGGCTTTCACTGTCTCTGTGTATTAATGTTTAGGGTTATAAATTATTGTAGATATGCATGAGATGTTGTTTTTCCATTAATTAGAGGCGCCAAGCAAATATATTTTATTCATAAAGACGCATAGTAAATGTGTACTGTGTCTAATTTCTATCAGTTTTTATGATACACTTTGTTTTCTCAGGTCTTATGTAAAAAAAAAAAAAAAAAGCCAACATAGAGCTACAAAAAGCTGCAGTTCCTCAAATGGCCAATTGGGGCTGGCTCCAAAAGCGAGTCAGTCCCTGTAGACCCCCCCCCCCAATGTTAAAATGTCCGACTTTACAGCAGAAACAAAAATGTTTACAGCCTGGTATAAAAAAACAATTTTGGTCTCTATGGCTAATTTTCCTGTTTATGACAACTGTATGGGTGGTGATTTTTTATCTTACTCACTCATTTAAATTGCATAAAGGCCTAAAGTTATGCATAATTAGCAGAATGACAGCTTTGAGTGACAGCCAGGTGCCATTATAAGACAGTCCATGGCCCATTCCAGCTCCACTCATGCTCCACCTCTAGCCCATTTTTGGATTAGCAGGGGAAAAGGGGCACTCAGGCAATGCCGAGATGGCAACGACCATCACAACCACACTGAGGCTGCTTTCCAAATTGCATACTTTTTCTTTTTACTTTAAAGTGCATACTACAGCTGCCACCACAAAATGTGGGTATTGTTTGATGCAGTATGCATATGACTGGGACATACTACTTTGTCAAAACAATGTGCCTTAGCATACTATGTACTGGGAAATAATAAATCTGTTTCTGGCATGCTGTATACTATGGTAGTATGGATATTGGAATGCACCCTGAGCTATTCAGGAAATCTATGGGTGGGGTGACATCATATAGGGTTTCTTGTATCTTTATATGCTGTATCCATATATACAGTCCATAGTCTTTCAGTCAGACTTGGTATTGAAAAGTGCTACACAAGTAACATTTATCATTATTAGTATCATTATCATTATTGCTTGTGAAATAAGGTTTCCATTGTAAAGATACATGCATAGATTTAAAATGGTAAATGGTAAATGGTCTGCACTTATATAGCACCTTTTTCTACCTTAGCGGTACCCAAAGCGCTTTACAATGTGTTTCGCATTCACCCATTCACACACACATTCACACAACAATGGCGACAGAGCTGCCATGCAAGGCGCTAATCTGCCATTCAGTCTGCCAGAGCAACCTCCGGTTCAGTGTCTTGCCCAAGGACACTTCGGCATGTGGGGGGGACCGGGGATCGAACCGCCAACCTTGCCATCAGTGGACAACCCGCTCTACCACCTGAGCCATAGCCGCTGTTTAAAAGTGTAACAATACAGCATAAATCCTACATTTAATTTATCTTTTACACAATATATAATGGAAATATCAAACCATAACATGTTTTTCTCGCACAGCATATAAAATACACATAAAATCCCAGATAATAATAATTTCATGGCTTCACGCAGAGCCGGCTCGCCCATTAGGCAATATAGGCAAATGCTAAGGGTGCCGCAGCCTCCAGGGGGCGCCACAAAATCAGGAAAAATTTCACCTTCAATATAATTATATTAAAACTAGTTATTTACTATTAACTCTTAAAATGAAAAAGCTCACATTGATTAAAATGTAAAGCAATGCCCAATTAATATTACTACAAAACAATGCTATTCGATTTCTTTTGTAAAGCATATGTAAATCGCCGATGGAGGGGGGCACCATATAAAATCTCGCCTAGGGCACCACATTGGGTAGGGCCGGCTCTGGCTTCACATGAACACTTGATATGCAAACTAGAAAAAAATACAAAACATATTACCCACAAAGACTCTTTTCATGTAGCACTGGATAGTTTGTAATACCTTTGAGATTTCTGAGCTGATCTAATTCATGCAACACCAGTATAATCAAATTAACTGCATAGAGATAACACTGAATCCATGCAGAGCTCTGGCTGTTCTCTATTCTTGGCATACTTGACTGGTGAACACTTGCAGAGTGCGACTTTGGCTGTTAACAGTTAAGCTAGAAAGCCCCTAAATTCATTTTCAAGATTTATAGCAGCATTAAGAATTAAATAATTAAGACAATGAAGCTTTTTGTTAATGCTTGATTTGGCTGAACTTTAGATGCCCTTTGTGTCATGTTCTTCATTTTGTCCAGCACTTTTATTCTCACTACAGTCTAATTAATTTCTCAAGATAGGCCAAGCAGAACACGGCATTCAGTACCAAGTGAAACAATGAAGTTTATCTCTTAGAGTATGTTATTGTACAGCCATCAGCCACAACATTAAAACTACTGACAGGTGAGGTGAATAACATTGATTACCTTCTTTTAATGGTGTCTATCAAGAGGTGGGATATATTCGGTCATATGTGAGAAGTCAGTTCTTTGAGGTGATGTGTTTGAAGCAAGAAAAATGGGCAAAGACCTGAGCTACTTTGTCAATTGTGATGGTTAAATGACTGGGTCAGAGCATCTCCAAAATGATAGATCTTGTGGGGTGTTCCCAGTATGCAGCGGAAAAGTGGTTTAAGGAAGGACACAGTGAACCAGTGACAGGTTGTGTATGAGGTTGACCTCTGTCCGCCACTGGAAGTGAATAAAATGGGCATTTGAGCACCAGAACTGGACCAGTAGGTGGCCTGGTCTGATAAATCATGTTTCTTTTGACATGTGGACCACCTGGGGAAGAGATAGCAGCAGGATGCACTATGGGAAGAAGCCAAAGCGGCTGTATCATGCAACATTTGGCAATGTTGTAGTGTGAAACCTTGGGTTCTTGCATTTATGTGTATGTTACTTTGACATCTACCACCGACCACCTTTTGTCTTGTTCTTAGCAGCATAATGCTCCCTACCACACTGCAAAGATTGTTCAAGAATGGAACATGACAAAGACTTCAAGGTGGTGACTAACCAAGCATCTGTGACATGTACTGAAAAGACACGTACGATCCACTTTGCAACTTCCAGACTTAAAGGATCTGTTGCTAATGTCTAAACATTGACCCACACCTTTGTTTTTCCTTAGATCTTCCTATAGCTACTTTCAATGTTCGGAATAAAATGGATGGTCAAGGTATAATACATTACACAGGTACAATCACGTACTATTTCTTTCAAGTCAATTTTTCTGCCTGTGAATGTACAACTGTGTATCCAAGTGATTGAAATGACCTTTAAAACATATATCACACTGGGAAAAATCGAGAAAATCTGTGTGATACCCTTTTCTCAGTGCACATTTACCCCTACATTACAGTCCGTGTCACTGCTCACTCCCGCTGCTGACCTGGGGAGGGGGCAGACAAGCCATTTGCTTCTCATTTATATACCATTTCTCTACCTTCACACCCCACCACCGCCATATAGGTGACCCCGTGAGCCAGGTGGAGTTGCTGACAAGATCACAAAAGCTCTCAGTTATACTTCATGGTGCGGTCAGCCAAGCCGGGAGAACTGCTGCTGCGTCTATAGGCGACTGCTTTATCCCTCTGTGCCACCACACTGTGGCACCTGAACTGAGTGACTATTGATTTCTGTGGGCCACACAATTAAAATTCTGATTATGCATGTTCAATGTTGACTAGTCAGCAATAGCACACTGCCACGGTCTTTCAAGGTTTGCAGCTGACAGACGCTTTCAATACACATCTGATGCTTTTAAAATACTGTTAAACCTTTCGTAGTGGATTTCCAGTTTATGAAATTGTAAGTAAGTAATCATTACATGACCATTGTATGTGCCGAATGGCTGAATTGGTACATTTTCACCTTTAACTATTAGAAAACAGCATACAGTGGATCAAAGGGTACATATCAAGTCTTATAAGCGTTCTTTATAAAACATTTTTGTGGTAAAGAATGTGTTTTTTAGTACAAAGATTAAGCCCTCCTGTATACCTCCATTTGAGTGTGCCTCGTGTTTTCATGTATTGACTGTGAAAACAAATTTCCTCTCAGAGGATAATAAAGTATCTGTCCACTTTACTGAGGTGCAGGGTTGTGCTGCCTTTGTCAATAATATTCGTGTAGATGTGTTTTCTCAACGCGCCTACTGCAGCACCGGGGACTAGTCAATATCCCACAATGCACCTCTGACCTGTGGGCAAAGCTGTCTCACTCTTCCTTTCAACTTCCGATGGAGATTGATTTTCAAGTAACTCTCCCTCATATATAAATGTGGCAATTGAGGAGAAGTGAGCAGGGATGTATTTCAAGGGCTTTGAGTAGATCAGAAAATACAGGAAAATATTTCCTCAGATGAGGCCAAGTCGCAACAGTGGAGAACTAAAAAAAAAACGCTGTGAACACACATCCTGAAAGAAACCACAGAGAAAAATGTGTTGTCGATGTTATTGTTCTCTTGATCACAAAGTACAGCAAATAAGTGCAGAGAGTGTTACACCACGGATGTATGATATGTGAGGTGCTATTCTAGGGTGATTGTGTGTATGTGTGTGTTAGTGAGGGAAGGTGGTATCTAGGTCTGTGTGATGAATCTGTTTCAGTGGCGAGCAAGGTGCTGCTAGCAGCAAGCCGTCTGTTAATTCACATTCGCCGCGGGTGGTTAGAGTCTGTGGCTGATGATACTGGGAGGTGTTGAGAAACGGACAGAGAATGGAAAGAGACACTTGACAGATGAACAAAAACCATGTGCAGGATGATCCTTCATGTCAGCTGCTGGCAAAACAAAATATATACTCTACATATAAAACATAACTCCCTGGCATTTACCTAACAAGCCCGTTCCCACATGGCTGCACCCCAGTAAATAACTACGAAATAAAGGCTTCAAAATTGCAAAGTGTATACTGCCGCGCCAACCAATCGGCTTCACAAAAGAAATATTTCAGCTCAGTGTGATTGAGAGTAAAGTCACTCTGTGCCTGTATAAGTAAAATTAGCGGGAGCAGCAATCTCAGCTGGAGAGGTTTTGATCTCTGAGCCATCATGTCTTCATTAAAGTATTAACTGATGATTGCAGCTCCACCAACCAGCCGTGTTTATTTCAGCAGCGATTATAGCCCCTGTTACATCCGTGCAATCATAACCTTCGTCTGTGATAAAGCTTCCCGTACGGAGCTGCCTCCCGTGGCCGTGCAACGGTCATGAGAGCATTAATCCACCGCTTTCTCTCTCTCTTTCTCCTGATTTCCCTCTCTGCCTCTGGCCAAACATTAGCGGCGATCGTGCATCACCCTACATTCATTCCACTAATGTAGCATACAACTGCAGATATACATTTGATCCATTGCACGTCTCACCCACTTGCCTCCCTCGCCACTTCTTTACCTCCCCCCCTGCATGAGATATCAGGGGAAATCCATTCAGCTAAGACGGTCCAGATGTAAATAGCTCTTGCGTAAGCCCTGCCCACTCAAGCTCACACCAGGAAAAGAGGTAGCATCGCTCCGGGCGATGAGGACAAGGGGATGTATAGTCCAAAACCCAGAAGATTTATATTTAGTTGCTATTTTCAATCGCTATATGTTGCACAGGTAGAAATACAGCTCCAAAACTGGTTTATAGTGGTCGCCGCCTCTCTGTTTCCTGTCTTATAAAGCAGAGAGCTACTGCTACATCACCCATATCACATAAATCAGGCATGAAAGCATAATGGCGAGGATTTGACTGAGGGCAACCGGGGGCACAGACAGACATATGAGATATTACTCTCATTCATTCTTCCTCCCTCCGCTTCCTCCACCCCGTCTGTGTGCTGACCCATCTCTGGTGCTGACCCAAAAAGACGAGGGAAGGAGAACCGCATCCACCTATTGTCAGCTGCATACCCCATTATCTCTCCCTCACTCTGCAGCTACAAGGCGGCTCGGCTCATCCTTCCCCGAGGTGATCATCTCCCAACAAATCTCACAGGCCAGACTCATTTCTGCTCGCTCCCAAAACGTACAAGGATCTCCTCCGCTCAGGTGGCAGTCATTCCCTTTATTCCACCAAAGATAGAAAAACAAAAGACGGATGTACCTTGAATGTTACACCAGACCCTCCGGGGACCGAGGGGGACCTTAAGAGGAGCATATCTTCTCTGTCTAAAAACTACTGACCTGTACTTGTGAGATTATAAAATGCCCTGTGGTTACAGATGGACAAAAATTTAACTGACTTACAGTGACAGCCACTGTTGCTCACCTTCATGCTTCATCACATCTCCTGCTTATTATTTTTCTGCAAATTAACAAATTAAATCAAACACCTCCTCCAAACAGTAATTGTCCAATCATAATTTAGGAACCACATAATGGGGCGCAGCAGGTCTTTACAGCTTTGGATTTGTCCACATGCTGCAGTAGTTTGCATGAGGCTCTGATACTCACTACTTAAAGAGGTATTATGTCTTTCTTAATCTTTCTAAAATTAAAATGCAAGAGCAAAAGTAAAGGGATTAAACAAGTTTATCTGCCCTTAAATGAGAGACATTAGCATATCCAGGTGGTTTAATACCTACGGCAGTGGAGTAACTCAAGGTTACTTCCAAAATATGATGAGATCTTCATCTAAGTAATAATCGTGAGCAAACACAGTCTACTTTTTAGTTTAATGTACATATTGGATACATCATCCAAGCATTCAGCAGTGTAGGCCAGAATAAATATGTGAACCTGCCAAATAACATCACCAAATGCTAATCGGTACCAGGAATGAACTAACTTTGTGTCCACTTAATGAAATAAGACTGGAGGTGTGAGTTAGAGCTACTCTTAACAATGAAAAACACTTAAAACATTTTGAATTTGCCATTCACAAGGAGAACCTGCTTCAAAAAAGAAGAAAAAAAAGAACCTGCAATCAAGAAATGCCACTTTGCATAAAGCTGGAAAGGGTTACAAAGTAATCTCGAAGAGTTTAGATATTGATCAGGCCCCAGTTAGGCGGAATGTTTATAAATGGAGACAATTTAGATGTGGCTACTCTCCCAAGTGGTAAGCGCCCAGGTAAGATGACTCCACAAGCACCACTCAGAATGCTCAAAGAGGTGAAAAGGAATCCCAGAGTAACTTAAAAGGACTTAAAGGTATCATGCTTAACATCTCTGCTCATGAGCCTGCCATTCGCAAATTATGGAGAAAGTTTGCTCGGAGCTTCATGTTCAGCTTGGAGGAAGCTGCTGCTCTCACTGTCACTGTATGCAATGTGCAAACCACAGGGGAGCTCCTCTTAATACGACATGAGCTCCCCTGAAAACATGATTTGCGAAATTGCAGTCTCTGAAATATTGACAATATACTATTTTTGCCATGCATTTCTATTTCTGTCTATCATTGTGGATCATGCATAAAATTAGGGCTGTTATTGATGTATGATTCATGCATGAGGGATGCTGGCATGCATGCTGTTCCTGCCATCACCATCAAAGCAAATCATAAACTTCACTCACTTTAACTCAAAGATCAGAAAAGAAACTAAATCTTTTTGATGCCAACTGCCATAAAGCAAACCAGAAGAACAAACCCAGCCCTGCGTGTTGCTGAAAGCAGGCGGCAGTAGCTTTATTTCACCTGTTTTCTTTTACTTATTATTCATATTCTTATAAATAGGGACAATGGCACATAAAAGCTGAATCAAATGCTTTATAAATGTTGTATCAGTTGTTTCTGACCATGAAAAACTGAACAAAGCGAGCTCCCCTGAAAGCCATGGTGTGATTCGCACCCTGACTGTATGCCTGTTTGCCAAAGAGCACCTTGACACTCCACAATGCTGCTGGGAAAATGTTATGTGGACTGATGCAAGACTACATACGCCGTAAAAAGGGCACCGCGCTCCCACATGAAAACATCATCCCCGTGAAGTACAATAGAGGCGGCATCACGATTTGGGGGCTGCTTAGCCGCCTCTGGGTCTGGATGGCTCGCCGTCATTATCTTCCGGTGACCCGAAATACAATATTACAGAGTGAATTCAAACACAGAAAATCCATCTTTTGGAGTGGCCTAGCCAGAGCTCAGACCTTAACCCAACACTTATACTGTGGAATGACCTCAGGAGAGCCGCTTACGCCACAAATCCTGAGAATATGGCAGAGCTAAAATAAGTTCTGTAAGGAGGAATGGTGCAGAATTTGCAGCCACTGAGAAATGCTTCTTGGGTGCCAAAGGAGGTTTGACCAGTTATTTCTAAGCACCACTGTGAATGATTAATGGATGCGTTCAGTAAAGACACCAAAGATTATAATTGTTTGCGTATCATTAGCTTAAGCACATTATGTTTGTGTATGCTTGTGACTTACTCAAGAAGATCAGATCATACCAGACCAATTAATGCAGAAAACTAATTCCAAAGGGTTCACATATTTTTCTTGCCAGTGTAACTTCGTTATGCAGGGTTAGAGGTTATAGAAACCTAGACCCTGGGTGATACTGTGTGATTTTGTCACAATGTTTACATACTAATGCTTTTAGCATAATTTAATTAGAGTTTAGGCTAATAGTGAAGGCTCAGTCCTTGTTTTTATTAAGTTCTGGGAAGTTTACATCCCAGTAACCCCAGCCAACATTACAGAATCATGCTAGAAAGATATACAAGTCAGTGTTTTACCTTGTTAACATGTTCATATGGTGTTTAATTTTAATATGCTAGAAGAATTTCCACCTTCTAACTGCAGCAAAGGGTGGGGCTTTGTGTATCATCGCTCTTCCTCAATCGGTTTCTGGCTCAAACATTTATGGCTTAATTATTCCAATATTACCACTTGACATAGTGTCATAGTGGTAGAATAGTTTTACAGTGTGAGTCCTCGGTGAGCTGGTGTGATTGAACTGCAGTGAGTGGGGAGAAGTGTGTGGAGAGAGGACTTCATAGATCTGCCATTCTAAAGCCATTTTAAGGCAGGAGGGGATTATTTTCATGGAAAATATTCTAAATATGTAACCCTCATGCAGAGATGGATTGTTAAGGGTTAAATCAATGACCAGACAAGGACTTTAAATTATTACAACTTATTATCTCTGCACTTCAATACGAAAACAATGATGCTCCTCTACTTTACATGTCTACATTGGTCAGCAGCTGGTGAGGATTCTTTTAATAGCATGTCAAACAAAAAAACTAGAAACATTTTTCAAAAAACTAATGAAATACACTTTTAGTTTAATTAGCTAGTGATCACTTTAGATGGAAAAACTAAACAAACAAAAAATGAGAAGATCGGCCACCATTACTACTATGTTCCATGCAGGAATGAAGATCTATGAAGGTATAGCAGCATTAAATCATGGAGGGGGGGGTACCTTCTTCTCTTGGAAGTGCAGCATTAACAAGCACACATTAAAAGAAGGGATATCACAAAAGCTGGCCCTGCTCAGTTAAATTAAGCCCAGTCATTCATGATATACCACACAGCCACTTCCACCACCTCCGCATTTTCGGGAATTTGATTAAGCTCTTTGGTATCCTCCCTTCTTTTATCTAATGATTGCTTGCAGAGGTGTAGTGGTGCGTACATGCAGGTACGTGACGTATGCTCATCTCTGCGCATTGGGGATTTAGAGTAGGCTATACTTAGTACAGAACGTGCAGAGTAAGACTGCAGCCAATCATGTTACAATCTCTCATGTAATCTAATAGGCAACATAAGGACAGACATTAGAGTTCAATCTTTGGGAGTAGTCACATGGTCAACCAGTGCAACCAACAGTTTAGCATCACATTACTGAAATTATGTTTTTTAAGTCTTTTTCAGGTCATCTTGTTCTGATTGACAAAGGTTTCTTGTTGGGAAACAAATACTGATGTAAGAGCTGATTCTGACATGTGCGTGTTTTGATGTGATATTAAGAGAACTGTGAGTTTTGAAAAAGTGAGTGTATTGCAGTAATGTGGATTAACAACTGTAAAAACTTTAAATTTGCTTACTATTGTTATAACTGTAATCCACCCATAGGCACATTTTCAAATTTCTAGCCTTTTTTCCCAATGATATGTTACATTATTGACTAGAATCACACATTTAAAATATAAACTACATATTAAAGTATTTAACAGGTGTTCTCAAAATATTCCAAAATGAGCATTTGCAACCTTTATACTTTGGTTTTGGTATTACAACATTCTTACAGACCGTATATCATCTGCATGTCTCAATCATATTTGACTCTGTGAGAAATCTCTCCACACAATTACAATTTTAGGGGCGATGCACTTTTTCGAACACAAGTGTAGCTACAATATATGAAACTTGCAATTGCACATCAAGTGCAGATGTTTACATTGGGTCGTTTCTTAATGTCTTGGATAAATTCATCAGCCTTGTGGCATGATTACCATATACAAAGGTGGGACACCAGAGCCATCGCTTCTCTATTCTACTGCTATAACATTAGCACCATCTATAGTGTCCAATGTAGTCATGACGCAGGCACTGGTTGGTCATTTTACTGCAGACTGGAATCTACCACAACATAACCCTGGAAGAGCTGCACCAAGTCTGGGGAGAAGTGCTGTCTTAAGGACAAATTCACAGAATTAATGTCTCTTGCTTCACAGCTCACACAGGCACATAGTATGAAATGAATACATCAGTGCACTTTTAAACTTTGTCAGCGGGAATAAAACGTCTGACACCGATTACATTGATGATTGCAGCAGACTGGTGGGAGATGAAATCTTCAGAAAGACACAATGCAAAAATGTTAGATGATGACATTACATCGGTAGGCGCGGGGGTGTGTTATGATAAATGGTGGAGGAAGTATTCATATTCAGAAAATGGCAATACTGCAATGTAAAAATACTCAATTACAAGTAGAGGTTCTGCATAACAAAATGTCTCTTAATACAGAAATGTGCCCATGTTAGTGGTCCACTATATTGGTGAAGGCTGCATTTTACTGCAGTTGCCAGTTGACTTACTTTTAAAGCCCTCTCTGGTCATTGATTAAACCCTTTAAAACTCATATCCATGTAGCAAAATTACTTATTTGTAAGTTATTTCCAAGGAAATAACCCCTTCCTGCCTGAAAATAGTTCAGCTGTAACTCTACACCTTTTGCTTTCTGTAGAATGTGAAGCTCAATGAAGTCTCCATCTTTAGCTCCACCCACCTCTACACCACTTGCTGCAGCTCAAGCACACCGGCTCACCTGCAAGTCTGCTCAAACACTGTAAAACTACTCTGCACTAACCAACACATACATGCTCAAATTAGAATAATGATACAGAAAGTCCCACCCAGCAAGATGACAGGTTTGGTTTCTTTGGTTTGTTCCATATGAAACCCTGGAACTCTGAATCCTTATTTTCGAGACTGTTTAACTGGAAATGCGCAGTCATGACGCTAACTCCTATTTCGCTTAGGATTTTTATCAGAGGGGGTCTTTAACTGTGCATAAAGTGCACATATTTGATTAGCTTATATCTTTTGTCTGCAAAAAAGTAGCTAAAGCACAGGCAATGTTGACGCACAATTAAAAAGTTTGCCAAATTGGAAAGACTCAAGTAAATTACAAGTACCTTTAAATAAATCACAGTACTTTGCACTTAGGATATACCAACCTACCAAGCCATCATTACAGCTGTGATTGTAGTCACTTAGCTATATGCAATCATGATAATTCATGTTGCGTTAATGTGAGGTTTGCACTTTTTCCGTGGAGTCAGCTAAAGCATTAAATGTCCGAGTATGTTCATTGTAAAGGTTTGCTTGCATGTACATCTTGCTCTACCTGGTCTCTTCAGTGGTAGGTGTATGTGTGTGTAGTATTGGCCAGAGCATTCAGTGAATATTATCCACCTTGGCCAGACTCACTGCACCGGCTGGTGTTGATCTGATCCCCCTAGTACCCACACATTGCAAAAAGAAAAACATCTGTTTGGAGCTAAATGCGCTCACTCACACAGACACTAATACAAAGTGCACGCTCACTTTGAAGCACGTGGACTTACACAAATGCGGCGTGCGCATCCGCAGACACACACACACACTCACCCCACCCAGCACACATGCGCACACGTAAACACTATCTGGAAATGGCATTGAGCATCTGTTTGGACAACGCTAGCACATTCAGCTTTTGTGAAACACTGGCAAGAGCCCTGCATTGGCCATGAGAAGCTTTTCTACCGCAGCGGCACGAGCGGGTAACCGAGCAGCCGTCCAATTGTCTGCTTGCTTCATCCACACATGCACACACACTTTCACCTGCAATGCAAATTCAGTTCCACTCCCCTCACAACACCACCACTCTCTTTTCCCCAGTCACCCATAAAGAAAAAAGAGCTCATGCTTTTAGCAGCATTCTCAAGCATTTTGAGAAGCTATTTATTTAACAGCATGATTATCTATCTGGTGTTAAGGTGATCTATCACGCAAAGTGATTGGGTGCGCTATTAACGCCCTCTCCTCTGGAACAGGTGGCAGCTGCTCAGAGGACAAGCAAACAAAAAAAAGAAAAAAGACTCCAATATCTGATGTATTTGTGATATTTTCCATATGTACACACTGCAATCTTTGTCACGGCATGACAGCAGATAAATGAACCTTTAGCACAAGGAGAAAGTGGTCAATCAAACATTATAAAATGAGCACCAGCAGGGACGAACATATCAACGAATCTCCCGCTTTCAGAAATAAAAATGCTAAAAATATACACGGCCTGCTTGCATGTTGGAGGCCTTGGGATAATTTCATGCGTGGTACATATGAAAGTAATGTCTTGTGCCAATCTGTCGTGTCTCATCTTAACAAATGTATCTCTTCGGGGACCGCCGGTTTAGCATTTAGCATGTACATACATCACATCAATGCCACTTGACGAAAGCACCCCATTTGTGTTCCTGACAGCTTGGTCGGGGCTCAAGGTGTATGAGGCTGTGCAGCGCCCGCATGCATGCACAGTGGGTGCAGGGGAGAAAGACAGAGACAGTGTCAGAAACAGGAGAGGAGAATAAATAGAAACAGAAAAACAGAGGGAGAGAGAGAGAGAGAGAGAGAGAGGACTATATGGCAGAGAGAGTTAAGCCAAGGCCTGGAGGAGTTTTCGGTTATTTACATATTCAGATTCTGGTCACCCCAGATCCCTACCCTCATCAAGAGAAACCAATTAAAAATCTCTTCATTTAATGTTTACCTTAATTAACCCTAACAATTAATGGCTTTCCAAAGTCCTATTGTGGCTTTTTCAATTAAAAGCCGCTTGTTACAAAGGTTGCAAACCAATCCTATAAATCATACAGACAATTCTCCAGTGAGCACAAGAAGTCCATCCCAGGGCAAAAGTGAATGAGTGAAATAGACTCATATATCACTTCTTTTTTTCTTTTGTGCTTCAACTCACACCTTTGCTACAAAAGTAATTCTTTTTTTTTTTTTAGATGTGGACAGATTGTACTTTCATGTCTGTGTGTGGATGTGCACGTGGAGCGCACGGGTAACTGTGAGCGGAGGTGTCCAGCCGTCCAACCAGCAGCTCTCATACTGGTCAGCAGATTGTTGGGTGAGACCCAGTGGACCATTAGCTGTCCGTAGCTGCCAGAGCTGAGCGCTGATAATGACAGGTGGTGAACACACCCTGGAGGTCTGACAGGCTCAGGGCATCGTGCCATGTAACAACAGCCTTTACAACACCGGCCGTGGCAGAAGTATCTCTGGCAGTATCACGACGGGCCGAGGCGGACGAGCAGCCATTACTACAAGCAGTTAAACTAAAATGGCAGCGATTGTTAATGGCGGGGAAGCCACTACGCTGTCATTACGATCACTGACATCCTCTTGGCAAATGCATTCAAATCCCTACGCAGGCTCAGATGACAATTCTGATTATCAGGCTAACAATGAACCTGTATGTTCATTATTCAGACGAGCTTTTGTCACAGCAGAAGCCTGCTTAGCGACAGTTACGATTCATCCACGCTGAGGGGGGTATTGTGCAGGATATAAAGGTCCTGATTTGCTTACTTTCTTTTCCCTTTCTTCATCATTGTTCATTTGGGCTTTCTAGCTGCCCATTCATAGAAACTAGTGTCTTTTCTGAATGCCTGCATGCAAGTCCTACTGCGTTGAAGCTTCATTTTCAACCACCCTTCCAAACTACATACCCCACTGACCCCCTCACACGCCCAGAACATAAAACAGCAAGAGCATGTGTGGGCATCTGAGTGTGTATATGTGTTTGATTGTGTCCATACAGGCACCTTTGTGTCCTCCACCCCCTCTCAGCCTCTCTTTCCCCAGTGCAGAACACTCTGATTTGCACTAATCTCTCGGTACACTCTCAGGGCTATTGTTCCTTTCTGCTGTGAGCTTATTCATGTGCCACTCACCGTGCTCTCTCTCATTTTAATACTCCAACAGTGCTGGGAGCTAAAAACTGTTTTAAGCTCGCTTATTTGACTGTTTATTAAAAAAAAAAATTTAAAAACCTGCTCACTTGTCACCTCCTCTGCTGTGTAGGTGAGGGCGGGTTTGTACTGGATGTGACCGCTTATTAAAATGGCAAGTAGTGGCTGGACTCTGTGATGTTTCCATCACACTGTTTATGTATACAGACAGCCTGTAGGCAGCCGGTGGACAGCGCGAGATGAAAGCTACGGCTGATGTTCTGATTTGATGACTGTTGCCATGGCAGCGAGATGAGAATGGAGGAGTGGCATCAGCATTTACAGAGAGACAGAACGGAAAATTATCTCTCACTCTGTCTCACCATTTCTGTCTCTCTCTCTCTCTCTCTCACACACATAGACACACACACAAACACGCAAACATACATCCCTAACCCCCCATCAACCAGGAATACAGTCCAGTAGGTCCTCCTTTGGATCAGTGAGCTGTAAAGGTCCATCATTAGGACAACAGGGTGGGGTCCAACATCCTGACAGCTTGTCAAGAACAGAGGTCTGCATGGCTAACTGTGTGATGAGACTGCTATTAAAGAGAGAGGAAAACCACACAACCGCACCGCAGCTACAATAAGGCACCTGGCGGATTCATGGCACCTCTTCAGCCTCTCTTGGATAGCTGAATGGGTAGTTCAATAAAAACGGTTTCTGGCTCCAGCGGACGTGTTTATAGCGTTTCCTCTGGCCAGATGCAGCACCAGGGTTAAGTTGATCATCTCTCACTCTGGTAAAATAGCCAGGGGAGTCCATGTACCACTAGATCAACTCTACAACTTAAAGACCCTAAACGTTACAGCTCAGATGATCGATATGGCACTGAGCAATGTTCTTTACGAGCTAATAGACAAATCCATTCCTGCAAAACCCCTTGGGCCCTGGGAAGGCAAGAAGGGAGTTAGAGTACGCGGCTGTTTGCCTGATGTGGCCACTTAGACTGGTACTTGTACGCACATACAAACACACCAGGGAGGTTTAGAGGAGATAGTAGGATGCAGCTTGTGTGTCTGTTGCGTGCCCACATGTGTGGTTGCTCTGGCACATCTGCAGATGTCTCTATTTCTGAGGGCATTGTAGCTTCCCGAATCCTCTGAGGTTATCGCGGCTGCAGAGCTGCCAAAAGGAGATTTGTGTCTTCCAACATCAGAAGGAAAAGAAAACACATAAAAATCCATTTCATTCTCATTGCTTTAAATGCTCTTATCTGACACTGCTGGATAAGATAGCTTACACGAAACATTTGTTATTCCCTCACTATCCAATTAAAAGTCCAGATTGCCTAATAAAAGTCAGAATTGCATCATAAAGTTGAGAAATCCTCAAAATCTGAGATCTAACTGTGAGAAACACCTGTTGCTGTTTCACCAGGTTCCATTAGCACATCGAATCGGTATTTCAAACATGGTTTTAACATGTACCAAATGACCGCTAGCAAGAAATGAAACGCAGTATAAAACTTTTTTTCCTAATGATGCCTCTCAAATATCCTGTGCAATTTCTTTACTTTCCAGCGAGCCTCTCTGTCTTCTTCTCTTCTCAGTGCCCTCCCTTTGTCTTTCTCAGCACCGTTCACTTGCTCATTAAACCGTATGGTCAGTTTTTTATATCGCTCTCCCACCCTCCGTCTCCATGCCCTTGCTAACCTTCTGCAGTTCTTACTTGAACACAGCTTGGCCAAACTTGACTGAAAAACTTTGGCACATCATTATAAAAATAATGGACCATGTTTATAAAGGATGTGAGGGCCCTCGATGACATTGCGCAGTCCCCTAGGCCCTCGTACAACCCGGTTTATGGCCGCATGTAACATTTATGTTTAAGGTAACATTCATGCTTGTCTTATTTCAAGGCAAGGACAACAGCCTGCACTGTGAAAAAAAATATTTTAAATGACTTTATTTGAAGGTCTAATAGCAGCAATCTATTTTGGGGCAATATGCCTCATTTAGTGTTAGTAAGGAGAGTGTTGGCAGTGCATATATTGCACTAAAAAGTTTCAAATTCTAACATGTGACTTGGTTTTCTATTCTCTCCTGCAATTACCAATTATTCATCTCCATTTTTTTGATTAGCTAATTCATAGTTCTGTCTTTTCATTGTTTCAAAAACGCGACAAATTAATTCCATAACTTCCCACAGCTTTTTGCGACGCCTTCAAATTGCTTGCTTGTCTGGCCAACACTAAACTCCCAAATGTTTTCAATTTACAAAGACATAAATTAGTCAAAGGCTGCACATTGTGATATTTAACAAGCAAAAACTAGTCAAACTGTTGGCAGGTTTACCATCCATCTTGGACATTTGCACAGTTGAAAAATGCATATTATACACATGAACAAAGGAATTAATACTTGGAAGAGATTTTGTTTGAGAAATGAGCGTGCTCAAATTGTATTCAAGAGCCACAAGCTGTCAAGTGTAAATAAATTCATGCCTGATGAAAATGAACAGGGAAGGGAATTGCATTTCTGCTCAAATTACTTTGTCTTAATTGTGGCATTAGATCACATGATCTGAGGGTTTTAGTATTTAGTCATTTAGCGAGACCCTGAAAATGAAGCTCATACTCAGACTGCTATGTGGAGAATTAAGAAAATATCAAACACTGAACATGAATGTAGATTTATTTTTTTATTCATTTAATGCAAATCTGTCATTCTGTGTTTTTTTCATTCCCTGTGTCACTGCCCGGTCAGATCAACAGATGTGGCCTAACCTGTCTCGATGCATAAGAATTACATTCATACGGAACCCTGTTTTTCGGTCCTGCTGCTTTCATAAGGCTTGATTGCTAACTCGGGGACTGTAAATGTTTGAGGCAATTTGAAAACCCATTTTCTTCAAACCATTATCTGCAGTGTACGGAGGAAATGGAACACTCAAACCTTTCTAGTGTATTAATTTAGCGCCGTGATCAGACAGTTATAAGGGAGTTGTCAAGTTTTTAAAAAATAATGGACGTCCCGCGGCCAATCAGGATCAAGTGCTTGCTCAGGCCACGGTAATTACGCAGATATTTGCATTTTAGCACAGAAAGTTATCTAGTATAATGAGTGATAGAGCCTTTCACTGAACTGCTGTTTGAGGTTGCCTTAGAACCCTTTCTGCTCCGAGGACGATGTATGAAGAGTGCAGCGATGTAAAACCAGGAGGCTGTCTGATACATGCCAATGTGTCAATCGGAAAAGTGTGTGGGGGGGGGGGAGATAAGGCAGTAGAAGAGAGAGAAAAGTAAAACTGATTAAACTAATCACAAAGTGGTCAATTAATTAGCATCTCATTATAGGACAGTGTTGTAACCCAGATAATATAGCTAATGTGGCTTTTTATTATTCCACACTGCAGTAATTCAAAGACTGACATCGAATCTCTCTGATCTCTCTCCCTCTTTCTCTCATCAGCCTTCCCTCCTCTTTCTCTCAGCATTTATTGCAGCACTCCCACTCAGTGACTGGGCAACAGTGACAATGACCAACACCTCCAAAGCTCACTTATTAACCCGGCCTGTTTACATAATCCATACACAAACAGTAGTGTAATAACTGACAGGTACAGTGGCTTCCTGAAGCCTTGTCATCACAGTGAGATCGCGAGGCAGCAAAGATGCTGCACAAAAGTGTCCATTAAGAAGCAATTATAACACCATCTGAATCAATAAACTGTCTTCTTTTTGCATTTTTGCTCGGGCACAATTTAAGCAAACAGCACACGACTGCGTGGTGAAGTTGTCGAGTTTCCTCCTTACTGCTTTCTTTATGCCTCCTAGTTAAAGCCCCAAAGGCATTCTTTATTTTCTCCACTTCAGACAGGTGAGCTGTCACATATACTGTAGATTCACACTTTATAAGCTGCCGTCAAATCAATTTGTTGCACGGCAGCCTTTCCTCATGTTGAATTCCGAGCTCCCCTCAAAGCCGTCAGACGTTTTAATTTCACTGTGAAACGTCAGAAAACATTTTTACATCTTATATAATGTCTATTCCCTCAATAACTTCTAAGTGGTATTTATCCACCCAAATAGTTCGTGTTTTTTGTGCAGTGTGTTTTGTTTTATTGCCAACCACAGAGAATCTCACTGAAGCTGGTAGTTGAAAGTTGGTAACCCTGGTAACAGACAGGCAAGAGAGTGGTATCTATATTCTCATTTAACTCTCTGCAAGACAGCTATTATGTTAGTATTATTCGGTTCATATTTTGCAATAGAACAGACTCAGCTTGTGTGTGCATTCACCTTTGCCCTGTAAATTATGGTATAGGTATAATAATGGTGTAGCGATGTCCGGAAAGAAATTATGCTGAAGTTCTACAATTCTTGATACAAATTTTCATGCACAGCGAAAAGTAAACTATGAAATGAATTTATTCCAACATCAACTCTTTAAAAAATGTTTAAAAACTTGGGATGGAGTAATAAAAATTACATTACTGGTATTTAAAACAATAATGTGCCAGAAAAACAACTACTTTTTTTTTTTAACGTGGCATTTCTAGTGCAGCATCCAACTGCCTAATATGAAAAGTAATAAATAATAAATAGCCGGGGCACAATAAATATGTGGAAAAAATATTAACATTACAAAAAACAGTAGAATGTAAC
>OMNN01006476.1:8680-24483 GCA_900302755.1 Chromis chromis
TCACTTTTTTCAGACATAAACACAAATACAGATGTTACTCATGTAAAATGACCAAAAGTGGTAAAACTTTGGAATAAAGTTTAGTTTCATGTAGAATAACAGTTAATAAAACTGGAATTCACATATAAAGATATTACAATAATGACTAATACTAATCTGATAATGCATTGTTACACTATAATGTAACCACTAGCAACGTGTAAGTGCTAATCACACTCAGAGATACACCAACAATGATTGCTGTGCATTTGTAATATCACACACCTTCCTCTGCTGAGTAAATAGTGGTCACTGTACTGAAGGGTCCTTCTCCCTTGTTGTTGTAAACCCCGACTTTGACTTGGTACGGGGAGAAGGAAGGGATGCTCTCATTCTTGAAGACGTATCTGGAAGCATCTGGCGACGTGACAGCAGCCTGCATCCAGCCCTGCGCCCCGAGTGGGCGGAAAGCCACCACGTATCCGAAGCCCGGGCCGCTCTGCAGCTCCTCGGGAACAGGCTGAGGAGGTACGAGATGACTCAGAGGGATGACTCAAGAGAGACGGGCATGACTGATCTCACAGATATTAATACCTAAAAGAAATGCAGCTCTGCACAGATTAGGCCACTTAGACGAACAGTGCTGAGGGCATTTTCTGTCCGTGTAGGCCTTGCATGAACTTATCACTCTGTCTGGTTAAGTGATTTTATACTGAGGAGAAGTATAATAGAAATATCCAAACAGCACTGTAGATGTATTCTCAACATGTTCCAATTCTTTAACTTTAACATTGATGGCAAAAATCCAAACAATGTAAGAATCAATATTTCATTACTGCTGTGTTTTTTATCAATCTTAATATCAACAGGAATGTTTTTTTTTTACATTTCATAGACATGAGGAAATTGAGTTTTTTTTATAATTAAAACCCCTCTCAATTATGTATTTCAATATAGCACATAAATAAAAACAGATCTCAATCTAACTGCTTAAGGGTACAACAACAAAAACACAAATAAATACTCACCTCCCAAGTTATGACCAGCTCTGAACGTCCACCACCGCCGCCGTTCACCCTCGCTGGAGTCACTCTTGGAACTAACAGGTTGAACAGAGTTTCAGGTTGTAGGGGATGTAAACGTTTGTATATTCAGATATCTGCTATTCTTACTGAAGATACGGAGCATTCTGGTCCTCACTATTACAACACGTCCAAAATTTACAACTTTTCAAATTTCTTGCGGCTCCCTCTGGAGCTATAAAAGGTTTAATGCAACTTTTTTATATTTGCAGTGGTGCTCCCAAAACCCATCACGTTATGGTCTTACTGAAACAGTAAATTACTGCACTGTACTCATTTAGAGGGTGTTTCTGTGGGTTGGTTGTTGTGAGACAGTGTACTGTGTTATGTTTCCATTATAGAATCTTGCATGTGTATTCATAAATGCATATTTAGGTATACATAGGTGCATACGCTTGCATGTACAGTATGTGTAGCTGTTACCATTTTTGCACATTTGGGGTGTGTAAAACTTAGATTATATTTGATGCAAGTAAGTTATAAGCCAAAAATACTGTATCTGTTGTAGGTATTTCTATGCAGTGACTAAGAGAGGATTTATTTTTTGCTCTCTACATACAAGCAGGTGAAACTATCTGACTGAAAGTTCCTGGAATCAATAATGTTGCTGGTTCATTCATGTGTTGTGCGCCTCGAGGAAGCAGACATTTCTCTGAAAAAACTGAGCTACAATAAAGTTCTTTGAAGGAATCTAATTGCTGTCCTGAAGTCTCTCTCTCCATAATGTGCATAATTTAGGAAGCATTTGTGTCACTGTTGGCAGCAGAGGAGATGTAAGGAACTTCTGATACATACGCATTTCTTTGGTGCGGGCCTTTTTGGATGGTTTGCTGGGCTCTCCTGTTCCGATGCTGTTGGTTGCCAAGACTCTGAACTCATACTCCACCCAGGGACTCAAGTCAATGACAGTGGCTGACAGCTGCTTCCCCCCCAGCAGCTCAGGAACTGAGAGACATCACAGAAATAACCTTTCATCAAAGCCCTGCAAGATCTGCCACTGAAAGTTAGCCAAGCTGGTGATGTGTTATTTACTGTCATTTTATGTGTGGTGTTCAGAAAAAGGATCTCAGTAGCCGCCCTCGGTCCTTTTTATCTGCTCGGCGAATTCAACATTTATGAAAACCTACACACAGACTGTCAGATGAAACCGGCCTACCAGTGGTGACGGCTTGCCACCCCAGAGAGAAGGGCGTCCTGGCCTGGATGGTGTAGCTGAGGACGGGGCTGTGGTTGTCCGAGCCCGGTCCCCAGGAAACAGAGGCCGTGGTCTCCGTCATCTCGGTCACCTGACAGTCCACAGGGGGGCCTGGAGGACCTGGAAACATAATTAGTCACAGCTCACTCACACAGAGTGATAAATAGTGTTGAGATTAATGGAGAGGAGAGGCAGCAGAATGGAGACACAGAGTGGGCGGGCCACGCTTAAACCTGATGTAACACACTAATCAGAGAGAGAGTATTAGGATAACAGCTGCTGATACTAACTAAAGCAATCCTGAAATACAACCAGCCTCAACTTTACTCTCGCTGCTACATCGGTGGTAATTTATCAAAACAATATAAATGAAGGACAAATCTGCATTTTGTTCTTGCAAATGCGGTCTTCCATTCTTTAAAGTTTTTTTGCAATTTCGCAATTTCATGATCAGAGCCTCTCCAGGGGTTTTTGCAAGGTAAATCAGAGGGGCCACAAGATGATACATAGGATAGGAAAAGGGAAAAAAACTTCTACTGAACAAAAATTACATTCATTTTTCTCTAATATTATTTTTTTTTGTGACTGACTAGATGGCTTTACCTCTTCTAAAGTTGATTGGAAATGGAACAACTGCAGGATATTATGAGGGAAAAGCTCTCCTTTGTCGGAAAATACACATACACAAAAATACACACTGCTTCATTTTCAGAGGTCAGAAGCCAAAAAGTTTAGAAACCAGTCACACAGGGGTTTGTGTGGGCAAAAAATGGGAAATTATACAGCTGTGAATGCTGGTGTTGCAATATGTGCCACCAATATGGGAACTATGCTGTGTATATTTAAGCTATACCACACGCTAATTATATAGGGTGGTAATAGGAAAACTATAGCATGTGTCAAGCAGAGAGTTTGCAGTAGAAATGTCTTTGTTACCTGTATGGTAGCTAATAATTTCTTTTTTTTTCTCTTGCGTGTCCATTAGATGGCAACCAGAAAAGTCAATGTGCGTTTGTGTTACCTTGCAATAACTTTTTTCATTCCTTCTGATCCATATAAACAGTTGGTGTGTTGGTCCAGTCCAGTTACAATCCACTGCCAGTTCAGGGAAACACTCTACAAATGCCACGGAAATTATGTGGCACTTCACATGATGCGTTTAGTGCCCATTACTCATTTTAAAAAGCCGATCCCCGACAGTCCACAGCTGCTGGTTGTGAGCCCAGCTGCAGTCGCTCTGCCTGGCTGTGACAGGTGAAGCTGTGGCTGGATGTGGTTATTGTTCAGACTCCGGCTCAGTCTGTGGTGCAGTGGACGAGTCCAGCTGTTACTATTTGAACCTGCGATGCTTCTATGACAGATGTGAAAATCAGGGATGCGGTAACTTCAATACAGACCATCCCTGCTCAAACACAACCGCTGCGTGTAGTCAGTGTTACACCCATTAAAAATGAATGTGTCACAGCCAGAGTTCTACCAGCCACGACTGCAGCCACAGTCACAGTGACAGATATGTCATCCCAAGGCTGCAGTCATAATCAGAGCTACAGTCTGTCTCAGCAGCAGTGACTGAGTGAGCGAGAGAGCAGGTGAACCAGCTCCAGTTTTCCTTCTACATGCAGTGGTGCAGACTTGTGCAGCCACAGATGAGGGTGCAGACTGTAGTCACAACCAGTGGGCTGTGGCAGGCTACTATAATACATATTACTGCATCATAATACCTTTTCTCTGTGGGTCAGAGGGAATGCAAAAGGTAATGAGAGGTAATGCAAATGCAGTCCTGAGAAAAAAAAATCTCAGCTACAGTGTTGTCATAATCTCTTAACTAGGGGTGTCTGTACCTGTTTGTGGTAAAACACATCACAAACATATGTGTAGCATTTAAATCTACAGTATATTTGGAATATAATATGATATGGATAATGAGTAGGATGCATACAGGAACTTTAGGAAGTTAGAAATTGTCCAGTTTGCTTCATTTTCTACCTTAAATTGTTTCCTTTTACCATTTATACCCCTCAAACATACTACATATCTGTAAGATTAGTAGCCAATGAAAAGCCATAACCTTTTATCCATGTACCTGAATTAATAAAATAAAACATGAGTTGCATTTAAAAAAAAAAGTAAAACGAGTCAAAATAAAGGAGCTTTTATTGTCTAGTCTGCTTCATTTTCTACCTTAAATTGTTTTCCTTTTACCATTCGTACCCCTCATGCATTTATCTATAGGTTTAGTGATCAACAAAAAGCCGCAATCTTTTATCCATGTGCCTGAATTAATCAAATAAAACATGATTTGCATTGAAAAAAATTAAACAAGTCTAAATTAAGTTGGAATAAAAGGTAATTGTTTAGGGTTCTGCTGCTTATCAGAACAATACAATCTGAAGTCCACTGCATGTTGTGTAATATTTTATTACAAACTGAATGTTGTATAGAAAATGAGAAAATCCCAAATAGTGAAGTGTCTACAAAAATAAGATGTCCACTATCAAGTCATACTTTGTCATAAGTCATACTATTTAAAAAAAATACTGTACCCCAAGATAAAAATACAAAAACATGCTGATGATTCTTGCAACGTGAGGGTTTTCTTACCTCTGACGACCACATCAGTGGCGATAGAAACACTGTCCACCTTGGTCTGAACAGCACAGGTATATTTCCCAGCATGCCTCAGCTGAATGTTCCGGATCATAATGTCACCATCCGACCGCTGTTGGTGCAGAAGTCAGGAAATGAAAAAGAAAAACAAAAAGTTTTTTCAAAAAACTGTAAATTTGCAGGATTTTAAGGTTACAAAATGCGGTAAAAGAACTGCAAAAACAAGTGCAATGTCACAGTGATTTTTTTCTTTTGGCATTCAGTTTATTATATTACGAAAGAAAAAGGTACAGCACAAGTCCAGGGACGCGCCACATGACTGAGTGCTGCTTTTCATGATCACTTATGAGGACAGGTCTTTGTGTGGAATTAAAAAGCTTCTTTCAGCTCCATCCCTTTTATTCTCCCTGATTCCATTTACTCTACAGACAACCATTCAATGCCAAGCGCATTATTAGCTCTGAACTTTAAAGTTCGAACTAATGTTAAGCTGATGCCGTATCTGTGAAAGTAAGGGATTGTTAAACAGGATGAGACCCGATAACTACTTTGATGTATAATCAGGGACACTTTATGGAGATAAGGATTCAGTGGCTCCAAGTCATCCGCTCTTTGAAACTCCCCTCCATCATTAAAATAATATAAGTGAAGACAGAATGGGTCACAGATCTCTCACTTAGGCAAATTTTATATACAGCAAGAAAAAAAAGGCATAAAACCTCCGAGCTTGCTTATGAAATGAAAGAATACAGTAAGAAGTTCTGCAAGACATTATAATCCTCCCCTGTCTGCCTTTTAGACACAGAATAAGAGCTAAATGTCATTTTCTGCCCTTACAATGCCGCATCTGCATCTTCCCGGGCGGTGCAGTTGCTTTATGTCAGAGCTGACTACATTAAAATGTACAGGAATATTCTCTTTTTGATAGTTTTCAAGTTAAAAATGACTGTTTCAGTGGGGTTTACCAGCGCATCCTTCACCTTAAGCAACATAATCATGATGTATATTACAGATAAAATATTCAGTCTTTCCCAATAGCTTTTATTTTGAAAGCATATTCAGTTTTTTTAAAATGTCTTTTAGTTAAACATTTTCCTTTCTATACAGACAGAGCAAGTCTTATAATCTTATCAGTTATACTACCACAAAACAATTAGCTCTACAAAAATGCAAGGAGTCACTATTTGCAGCTGCAAAATATTGAAGTTAAAAAAACATGAGTGTCGTGCTGACAGGGAGGTTGTGTAAAGATCGCTGCTGCTGCTGACGTACTGGTTTTCTGTTGTTGCACTTGTAAAATACAGTTTATTTGCGACCAGATGATGCTGCTGGATTGTTTTCAGCACTAATAGTCATTCCTATAGTTTTTTTCCTTTTGTGAGCTGCAATGCAGAAGATTTACGCTGCAGTTTACTCAAGATATTATGGTACTAATACATTTAACAATACAAACTGACATTCTTCAGTTTACTCTGTGCTGGACTGAGAAAGTGTATTTCATCTGTCACTGAGGGTGTTAAAAGTAGAAATCAAACACTGACATTCATACATTCATATAATTAACATGTCACTAGTTTCTCAACCACAACGTGTCATGTGAGGGGCATGTGAGGAAATAAGGTTACAGACAATCACAAAGCTTTTCTTGTCCATGATCATGCCCAAAGAAAAAATGAAGAAAAAACAAAACGAGAGGTGATACAGAGGCCAAGACCTCGTAATTGCTTTTTCTAATTAAAAGATGACGATCAACTGTAACGCATGGCTGCCGCGCGCTGCATTGCCACTTCCTTGTTTGCTGCTTTTGTCAACGGAAGAGATGTTATTAACAAGCGGAACAGGCAAACAGAGCATCCTCCTGTTGAATCGAAAAAAACAAATCAGACCTCGCTGAAATGAAGCCCGAGAATAATGAGTTGCAAATATGCTAAAATATGTAATGTAATTTGACTGGAGCTCAAACAGCTTCACTGTGAATCACTTTAAACAGCTATATATATACTACATACATTTTCATCTGTAATAGAATGCAAGTAGAGAAAGACTATTATAAAGAATGAAACTATTCACGTATCACTGGAAGCTTTTATACGCGATCAAATCAAAAGCACAGAGTCGCCACCTTCAAATGGAATTTTCAAAAGAACATCAAAGTATTTCAGGGACTTTTACTTGGCCTGTGCAGACAATACAGTGCTTCAAACTATATTCTGCAATAAAGATGAGTTCAAAGGTCATTTAAACAGCTCACATCAGGCACTAACCAACTTACAGTTACGATCTAAAGCAGATGTTTGTGTGCAACCTCTGATGGTTAGCGAGGTAAAGCCAGAGTTTTCAGCATCACAAAGGTTGGCTCTCTTGTAACTGATGCTGTGGAGCTAACCTGGTCTGGAGCAGGTTACGTTCAGAGGATTCAGAGACACAACCTGTTGAGCTGTAGGTTACTAAAGCCACCGAATGAAGCCGTGTAGTTACAGCATCACACATTGTTTGCATTGTTTGCATGCATTCAGCTGGTGATGCAGAAATCGCATAATTGATTATTCTAAAGACAGAAATTAACGTGATATTCTGCATTATGGGACAGTGTCAGACCTACCGCATCCTTTACAGTAGCAGCAGTGAGCTTTGTACTGCCATAAGTTTTTATATTCCTTATTGTTCTCCATTAAAATAACCTGTTGACATTGATAGGTGACACACGATCGGTTCATTTTGTGCAGAAGAAGAGTCATATGACCTGGCTATGTCAAACTTGCTTCATAGTACGGCCACAACATCTCATATTTACATTGTGTTTTACCCTGAAGACACTGAGGATGTAAAGGTACACTCACCCCACCAACTTTTTCAAAATAAGCCCCGTGGCTTCCAAAGTGGATAAGCTGTTCGTTGAAGAACCAGGTGAACTTGAGGTCCAGCGTCGGGTCGTGTGACACCTGGCAGGGCAGCACGATGCTCTCACCGACTGTCACGTCCAGGTGACCGGCCGGACTGGTTATTACAGTCGCCTCTGGAAACAGAAAGCACCAGTTTAGAGACAGTCTGCTGTACAGTTTGAGCTAGCTTCTTCCTGTTTCTTTATGTTCCTGGAACTTGAGACAAATAATTGCAAAAAACACGCCACACTCAAAAACAAATCAAATCCTATCCGAGATGTTGACCAAACAAAGACAAATTACTTCTGTGTCAGACAGTGATCTCATATTACAGCTCTCTCTTTGAGGTTCATAAATAGGAGTACGGTCTAACATATCACTAAACAACAGAGAGGAAGTAAAATAAACAAACAAAAAGAAAAACTCCGGCGCCATTACGGCAGGTCAGCTCCGGGTCTATAATTTGGCTCTGTTTGTGTGAGACAAAAAAGCAATCCTATTTCATCCTCAGTGTGGTGCGCATCAACATAATCTTTGGTCGTCTCGGCAGGGCGTCTCATTCAACGGCAGAGAATTCAGCACAGGCCCCGAACACCAGTCTACTGTGAATTATGCATGCATGTCATAAGCATCTAATGGACAGGCAAGCCAATGCAGCATGTCAGGGGGAGTAAAGGTCTATATTCAGCTCTGTCAAAACAAGCCAGCTTGTTTATCTTGCACCCCCTGAGGAGATCCGACTGGTCATGGCGGTGCATTCCAGGTGAGTCTCAGCAAAGTTTGGCAACAGATGCAAAACGAGAGGGAGCAAAACTTCAGCTGCTTCCGATTGCAAACCTGTCACGCTCATTTCCTGTTATGACTGGAAGAAAATTCACAAATTGGCTCCCTCGTTCCCCACTGTGTGCTCTGTGAATGGCAATCCTCATCCCCATAAACCTATGGAAAGACTGTATGTATATATTCACACGACCATAAAGAGCAGTTTTTATGACACACATATGAGGCAGTTTAGACTGGGTGTTAATGCCTCTGTTTGAATTAGCATAGGAATGGCTGAGATGTGTCATTATGCCTGAATATCCACATTATGAGGCGCTGAAACATAAATAGCAGGCATGAGGTGCAGGTAAGTCGAAGTAACCTTTTCCTGGGAAGAAGTCCCATCCATTCCTTGTGAAATCTTAGGAATGATTTAGCAACCTTAAGCCAGGTGAAATACAATTCACTGCATTAACATGGCCAGGAGGATAGAAAGCACAGAATCATCATTTACTTTCATTTTCACTTGCTTGTTTAAACACTTTGCAGTTACAGACCAACATTATCATCCATTACGGGTTGTATTTGTTCCCTGATTTATTCCCTTTTAGCTCTGTTTTGGTCCTATATATATATATATATGGTCCATATATCTGGACCATTAACTGCTAAATAGTTTGCTATCTTCACAAACTGATCGCTACCTGTCTGTTGTTTTAGTGCTGGGCAGGTGATGTGCAGTGATTAGTGGAACTTTTTCCCTAAACAATGAGCTACAACTCATTATAGAGCTCTGTAATGTCCAGGCGAAGCTGCAGATTCACACTGTCACATTGTCATGATACATTTTGTATTTATTTATTATAGCTTTTTTTTTTTTTTTTTTTTACTAATGCACCATATTATGAACTGATTGACTGTTTCTTACTTATCAGATGTAAGATGTGAATAATGCTTCTTTCCAAAGGTTATATTACTGATTCAATGACCTATAAGCATTAGCTGGTAACATATAGTGATGGCAAGATTAAACTCAGAATACATAATATTTTTGGAATACACTGTATGCATGGAAAACTTTATTCTGTAAAGAAATATAATGTCAATTTTACCTTCTACTTTCCACCACATGTGTAAAGTACATAAAAAATCTATAATATAATTTCTTTATCATAGTATATAACAAATTAATTTCATTTTTTACACACACTCTATTAAAGCCATTCCATCATGTAAAGAGGCCGTGAAGGAAAAAAGGGAGGTGAAATTGGGGCTCCGCGCGAGCCAATTTGTAATTCAAAAAACTTGTGAAGAGGAATCAACAAAAGGCATTTTAATAGAGCAGTGTTGTTGACTCTGCTCTTTAGAAAGACCTAGAAAATTCCTTGCACTGCAGAAGTGTGTGATTTAAATGGACTGAAATCTTAAACAAACTGAGCAGGGCTATGAGCCACCGTGCAACAAAAAAAATAAAAAATAAAAAAATGAATTAAACATCGCTGTGCATGAATACAAAAGCCTCATGTCTCGCCTCCCCCCCAGCCACTGTCTGTCGACTAATTGGACTGTATATCTGTCAGGTAAGAAGGAGCTGCTTCGCTGTATGGTCATCAGGTGATGGTCAGTGTTGTTTTTAAATGCAACACTAGTCACTTATTCCTCACTGGTCTTGTGCAGACTGCAAGATGTGCTGCAGGACGACTGATGCAGAAAAACAACTACCAATTACATTTCTACATGGAGAAAAGCAAACACATCTGTATTGTTTTCTATATTAGGTTTGGTTTTGATATACTATATGTGATATGTGACAGATTATTATAGAACAATACTAGGCCTGAACGTTATGCAGAGTGATAGAACGAACAGCTTCACACGCAGACATACCGCTCACAGAAGCATACCTGTAGTATATAACCTGACATCTCATTAACTGTAATTAGCTAATATCTCCTACAGCTCTAATATGTTTATGTAATATGGAACATTTGCATTTAAAAATGGTCAAAACACTTCTTGACAGTTTGGAGACGGTAGCTGCATGTAATATATTTGCCCGTCCATCCCTCACTTAAGCAATCATGACATGTTTTTTACTATATTATTTCTTTTAAAAGTAGAAATTCTGTAGAATGCAATAACACTTTTAAATATTGCAATGACATGATTCCCAGTACATAAATATTAAAGTATGCACATTAGCTCTACAGTATGTCTTTCTGCTGACAAAGACCCCAAACATTGAATACACAACCTGAGTAAGTGTAGGCAGGACCACAGCATCTACTAGAGATGATTGGGTACCACAGTTTAGAAAGACAGATTTTGGTCAATCTGCTTTCTCAGTTAAAGCTGTAAAAAGTGGATTTCCATTCCCACAAACATTAGAGTTTTCAAAACCAGCAGCAAAGTTTGGCTAAAGTCAGTACAAAATTGTCACCACCAATGATTACCCTGTATTTATTGTCTTTACTCATTTTATTAATTGTTTTTACTGATTGTATTTATCATCTCATACTGATGGACTTTTAGGTTTTTTATTGTTTTATGTACTGTATGTAATTCTTTTGTGGTTGTTCTCCTTTTCTGCTACTGCCCAGGGACAACATATTCAAATTAGCTGCTAGCTAACTCTGGTGGAATTACTTTTAATAGTCTGAAATAAACTAAAAAGAAAAGAAAAGAAAGAAAGAAAGAAAGAAAAAGAAAGAAAAAAGAAAGATTTTGAACATGTTTTTATTGAACAAATTGCCCCTACATTCTTTTAAAAAATTCTTTGAAACTCAACAAAGAGATCTTTTGACATTTTCCTCTCTACTTCCTTAGCCTTAGCCTGCTAGCTTACCTCAACGTTGCCACCAAACTGACCCTAATTAATGTCAGAGTAGCTGACAGCTGGCTGAGGCTTCATCTGATTGACCAAATGGTGTGAATGCATGTATCCGGTGCTCCATCTGACAGCTCAAATGTTCACAAGGTGAGCGTGGACGCACGGCGAGTGGAAATAAAATTATTTTTATGGACTGTGCGGTGTTGGAGCAGTTGTTGCCAGGCAACATCTGATGAGGATGTAATACATAATAAACAAGCAATATCTAGCTGCCATTTACTGAAATAAACCAATAAAGGCTGATGTTTGAAGTCGAGAAAAGAAAGAACATAATATCTTACCTTTTACCAAAAGGCTGCCAGCGCTGCTCGCTACTCCAAACTGGTTTCTGGCCACACACGTGTAGAGTCCAGCATCCAATTTAGTGACATTGGAAATCCGTAGGCTTCCATTATCCAACACCATAACTCTGTAGGAGGTAAAAATAAAAGGATTTATATAACTATATACTCAGAGTGTAGAAAAATACCAAGTTTAGTGTAATAAAACACTTTTACTTCAGACTGGAGTCAATTTGAAGCGGCTTCAGCATGACATAAGTAGGAGCTCAGTGTGAAGAGTTACAGTTTGATCTGTCACCACTGAGTTGAGAAGAGCAGCACAAGATCACTTTATGGGAGGAGAGTATCAATTTAGAGTGCATGAGGATATTAAGGTGGGGCAACTCTGAGTTAGACTTTAAGATATTACATGATAGTGAGGACACTTCTGCCTAAATACACACAGAATAAAGGGAGGAAATGCAGCAGAATGATGGTTAACAGAGATGCAGCCTAAAAGTAATTGCCGGTAACAATTTCAAAATAGGATAAATGGTTGTAAACAGGAAAATGCAATCTACTACTGCCTAATCCAAATAGCTTTTGCATTTAATCCATCTGAATCTTGCAAATGTCAATAAAATTTCACTAGCAGGGAAACAAATAAGATCTGCCTGGTTGCATGATAATAAAAGGATGTTGAACTTCAATGACAGATTGACTACAAACAAACTAATCAACCACTACAAATCACGAAATATTTTGTCGGCCATTCCAGACATATTTCCAAGTTGAAAAAAAACCCTCAGAAATGTTGATGCTCACTCCAGGAGCACTGAAAACCTTCAAAGGAGAACGAGTCCTTAAAAGCATTCCAGCCAGTCAACAAGGCCTTGAATAGAGCGTGAAAGCGTGAAGAAAAGCCGAGAACAAATAACTTGTAAGTAAATATGCATAATGACATTCATCTTTCCACATGTTTTTTTTTGTATATTTCCATCACAGTCAAGGATGGAGGATAAAAGGAGACAACATTTAAGTGGGAAACTTGTTTGGTGAGATTCGAAAAATGCCCGAGACAACCACTTAATAAAAGCGAAATGAATGATGAGGGTTGCAGGTGACTGAGGCGCACAATGACAAAAATAAACGGTTTGATTAATTCCATTTACCTGGATGCCAAAAAAGCATTCCTTTGCCGCGATGACAAACTTGCCACATGCTGCACTGAATGCTCAGGTTAAAAGCTAACAGGGTTCATTCAGAGCGTAGCTCGTGCCAAAGAAACATTCATTTCCCATCTTTCGTCAAAACATTATCAAATATCACCGGTAGTAGCTTTGGCTGAATGTGTCAAAATGATTCAGATTTAATACCTACGGTTCAAATTTGATCCTATTTTTTTGTCTTTTCTGCTATCTGGGCATTTGTACTGGTTTTGAAAACACATCCTTTAATCTCTGCAATTACTGGAGGTAATCCATCACATCCCTGAAAAGCCAGCACGACAGAAGTTTATCACTTTCTTACTGCTTTCGCCTGTTTCTCTTCATTAAAAAAATGTTTCCTGTGCTTCAGTGTTGGCTGTCTTTCTCTTATCGTTTCATCAAAGTCAATAATCTGTAATAAATGTACTTTAAATGCAAGTAATAAGCTCTGATTGTTCATAATCTAGCTGGTAATTTTTGTCTGTCACTTTAAATGAGCTTTAATTGAAAGAAGTGGGGTCCTAATGCAATCAAATTACAGAATGTTAAGATGTTTGTGGTGTTTATTCAGCCTCAGTGTACACGACTTGACAGCTACGAGTATCAGACGACACAAAGCACATCTTTTTGAATAGAAAACATATCATTTATAGTAAACAACGGCCTGGAAACACACACGAGAACAACAAGCCAATTAAAGGTCACTCTCCCTCGCTGCATATGTGCTATACTTCCTGTAGAGAGTAGAAATAACAGAGGACGGGCTCCATCGTTATATTGGAGGCAATAATCCGCCCTGCTGAGATGTCCTTAAGCAACGCCGTCTCCACCAAAAATTCCCCACAGAGATCAATAAAAGAAATAATAAAAATCACACGGTTAAAAATGAATTCCCTCGTGCTCACGAGACAGTCAGATGCTTGTTGAACTAATAATTAATTTGGCCTGGCGTTATCAAAGTTATTACAAACACGCAAAAACCATTAAGGCCTCATGAGCGCCAATTAATATTTCACGACATGAAACAGTTGTTAGATTCTGACGCCTCGCTTTAACTGACAAAAGGAGGACGTTCGCGATTATTGCCATGTGTTCTGCATTGAAGAGTAATTTGTCAGAGAAAGAAACTCTGAGACTGAATAAATATTCAGCGCTCGCAGGAAAAATGTGTTATCGACATTTCTGCTGCAGTTCCGTCTCTTTTTTACAAAGGAAAGCTACAGTGGAAAATGTCTCTACAGTTAATTTCTTCAGTCGGAAAGGTCATGACAATTTGATCATATTACATTCCAGCAATTTCTGATGTTGCCTTTCAGCAATTCCCTGACCCCATTTGTATCCTTTGAAATTAATTACCCCGTCGATAAATGCCTGCAAATCCTCACTACAAGCTCCCCATCGCACCTTCTAGAGTCAGTGATTCAAACCATAACTGGTTTGAGAGAAGAACTCGAACACCACTTTCTAAAAGATCCCTTCAAGGCAATGTGGACCTCCTAAAATGATCAAAAATGACCTGTATGGCTTTAAAGGCTGGGGGAATTAAAATGCATTAGCCCCCTTTTGTCCGGTGCCCATTCCCCACTGAGCCAGGGGTATATTCTCCTAACTGAACCGAGGGCTTCCTTTTGTAATGGGCTATAACAAAGAGTTATGGATATGAGATGTCACAGGGATAAGACTCGCCATTAAACGGTGCAGTAGCCTATGTCAGGCTTCCTCCAAAGGACCGGCGCAAGATAAAGATGTGAGGAGCATTATCTGTCGGAAACGCTTCCTCTTTGTTCCCTCTTCTTCCGAAAGGTCGCCCCGGAGCAATTAAGGTTTTGGTGAAATTTGTGGCCGTACATAAAAGCCTGATAAGTGTGATGTAGTAAACAGGCACTTTACCCTGAACCTTACTGGGCTGCTGTTAAAGGAAGCTACCAGCCGTAGTCTAAAAGCCGTTTTCTCTGAGGCATAACAAAAAACGAAGGGGCTGTAAATGAAAAACATTATTTTAGCCACTTAAGAATGATTGCATAATTAAGTCTGTATATTACCGGGAACTCGCAGTATTCTCAAATACTGCTTATTTAATTCGCTGGCGGTTTCGGGATCACACCTTTTTTAAAGCGCTTTCTGATTATAAACTGATTCATTTTGCACAATATAGCATATCGTTCAGCGTAGCAATGTTAACCACAGCGGTTCAATCTGAAGGTAATATTTCTGAGAGCTATTTCCGTGTCGCAATCGCTGGCAGCGGTCAGCGGTGGAATTAAATTAGGGTAAGCACTTTATCGTTAACCTCATAGTTGCCCGCCTAAGTGCACGGCAAACCTTTTATGAGGCCATCTTGTTTTACATGCCTGGGATATGAGCTGATGTAGGTATCGTTCCCCCCTGCGTGATTTCATTAACTAATCAGATCCTGCCTCGTTCTTTGGTTGATTTGTTTTCTCCTACTGCAAGATCCTTGAAAACATTATCCTTGGAAGATTAGAAGGAATTATGGGTACTTTGGTTGAGCCAGTGGGATGGATTAGTGTTGTGCCACCGCTGTAATAGCATTGGTAACAGCCCTGTTTCGATATGGAGGGGAAAGTAAATGCTAACGAGCCAGGAAAGAAGGGGAACGGGCTTGCCAGAGATGTTGCAATAATGTCAAAACCTAACATCTTGCATGCAGCTCAGCCACTTCAGGGCACGGCTGTAATGTTAAGTCTCGAATGGGAAATCTCGCCTTTATAGGCACGATTGATATTGCACATTGCAGCGTGGATGCATTTTTCCTTTCAATCCTTAAGAGGATGATAAATCTGCAAGCTGGGTGCAACATTTAGCAGCACATAATCTTGGTGCTGATGCTGTTGCTCGGATAAAACATCTCCCTCCTGCAACCAAGATGTCCCGGCGCTGGCATTAACAATCAGATCGCACCTTTAGTCCCCCCCCC
>OMNN01006488.1:6080-35726 GCA_900302755.1 Chromis chromis
GGGGGGGGGGATAAAAAAAAAGACAAAGGCATATATGGAGAACAGAGAGAAGACACTGCGAGCAGAGGAAGACAGGAAACATGACAAGCCAAAGGGAGAAGCAAAGGAGAGCAGCATAACTGAAAGCCGACAGCCGCTATAGTCGATGTGTGATTGATTGAGCGGCGCTCACATGCCAGGGGTCATACATATGCAAACTGCTCATTTGTAGTTGCTGCCAGGGCTTCTGTTCACCAGAGCCCTTGAATAGTGTCGTCTGACCACCGGGACACATCACACAATCAGATTAAGCTGCCCCGAAAGTCACATGCCGGACGACCAGCAGCTGCCACGTGCACCAGCAGCTCTGACTTACAGTATCTGTTTTTTATCCCTGCACTTCCACAACAGGCCCTTGTCTGTCTGTAAGAGATCTGGGTTTTAGGGGCTCAGTTATGTGTCAGATGAGCTTTGGTGTTTGTGCGGCACAGATTTTCCCTCTTGACATTTTGTTGTTTCTTTTTTTTCGCTGCTTTGTTGCACACAAACCACATTTTCCGTGTGAGTGGCTCAGTCTGTACGCAGCAGGACGGTATACATAATGCTCTGTCTGCAGCGTCGTCCGACCACATTTCTCTGCACGATATAGTAGCAGCTGCAAATGCCGCGTCTATCTGCAAGACCAGTAATAAGCCAAAGCATGCAGGTTTCTAGTAGTCACTGGTGTGTTCACATTTTCAGCAAAGACCTGCAGCTTAGCGAGCAGGTTATCATTCAGTTTGAACTCTACCAGCGTCGATGTGCAGGTCCCTGAAACAGCAGATGACTTTGTTGCCATTTGAGGCCATCTGATATTTTCTTTAATTATTGATTCGTTATGAAGCCAGCAGGAATTGAGAACTCATACATAAATTCTTTTTTAACCATTCTGGAGTTTGATTTCGCTATCAGGCTATATTCATTATTATGAAAGTAGTAATTTGTAAGGGTGACAGTCAGAGAAGTATGTGCTTTTTCCCCTCCAAGTCTTTATTTTCTCTTCCACCGGAAACAAGGATGTGGTGTTGGGTAAATGGCCTTCTGTGTTCAGGCTGCCATAAAGAGGCTTTCTTGTGCTTGCTTGCACTTCTCTCTTTCTCTCCCGCTCTCTGTTTCTCTATCTCTCTCGCCCTGCTGGTCTCAGTTCAGACGGCGCTCCAGCCATGCTACTGAGCAGTGAGCTGTAAACGGGAGCTGCACACTGATCCAAGTGGCAGTCACCTTCATTCAGGCCCACGCCCCATTCCCTTCACCCAGCCTTCCTCTTTTTCTGACTCTTTTCTGAAATCCTTACCCCCCCCACCCCAAAAAAAATTTAAAAAACAGGATAAAAAAAATCTTATGGGAATGGCTCCCTGGGCGGAGGATGGACCGCTGGGTATGTCCCCTGCTCATCGTGAGCCTGACACACAGGCCCTTTATGTGGCTGTGTGGAGGGTGGCCTCTTCCATCCTCTGCTTCTCATCCACACCCCAGAGGCTCCCATTCAACCCGGGCCTGGCTGGGGGGAAGTTGGAGCTCTTTTGTAGTGGGGAATTCTTAGTGGGGGCTGTCAAGGCTGTGACTGTGTGGGCCTTTATTTCCCCAGAAAAGAGAAGGGGAGGAGAAGAGATAGAGGGAGAGGGCAAGAGGGAGACCAGGGCGGGAGGGGTGGTACCAAAGGAGAGTTTGGACACAGACGGCCTTGTTAACCGGCACCCCTAAAGAGGGAAAGGATGAGACGGAGAAAGAAACAGGGAAAGGGCGAAGTAAAAGCAAGAATTAATTCAACAGAAAGCCAAAAAACCGTCCCCTCTGTTACGTCACTGTTGTTATTCCCATCCTCCCGTCCTACTTCTCTTTCCCTCTTTTTTCCCTATCTGTTCCCTCCATCTGTCCCTATATAAGCTTCACTCTCCAGCTCAATAACAAGCTTTTGCCCTCCCCCTCACCCCTCCTCACCCTCTTCTCGCCCTCCGCCATTAGTTTACACACATTCCATTATCTGGGAGACCAGGCTAAGAGAGATGTCTGGGGGTCAGAGCGATCATTATCATCACCTCTTTCCGCTACACCATGAGTTATAGCTCGTCGTATAGGAAACAGACATTTAAATCATAATCAATAGAGCAATATCAATGCTGAGAAGCGTGGCTAAAGGAAATCACTGCTTCGACTCAGGGGGGAAACGCAGACACTCAGTTTGGACTGAGATAGTGGCACACGCGTATTGATAAAATTTGATCAAGCCGCGAAATGCATTATGTGGCGTCACGCTCTGGGGTTTTTTTGGGGGGGGAGAAAACTCTCGTTGAGGTAGTGCAGGGTTTGACTGGTGATCAACGGGCCTCTGAATATCAGGAGTTCATGCATTACTTCCAGCTGAGACTCAAAGGGGACGCTGTCATGCTTTATACATTAACTGAACCTCTGGTCATGTTAAGGTGATGAGGGAAGCGATGTTCCTCGCAGGGAGAGCTGAACAGCGTACACTCAGTGTTTTGTGAAGGACGATGTAAGGAGACAGGTGCGACCTGACCCAATGGTGACCAGACCACAGTCGCCGCTGCCACTCCGGCTGAGATCAGGACTGAATCTGTGTCTTTGCGCTGCCACAAGGAGAAAATTCTCCGTTCTTCCTGCAGCAGAAATTTCACCACATCACTGTCAGAGGGGAGCAGTTTCGAGACATGATACAAAAACACATCATGTAATCAGTCAGTACAAATTACAGCTCTAAAATGCAGAGAAAGAACACAGAATCACTGTTATTACCTCATATGGTTTGTTTGTGGTGAATGAGATACTCTCATACAAATGCAGTGTCTAAATCCAGCTGACATGTGTCGACAGGTTAGAGTCCATTTTTTGAAATCTTTGTTCCGACCAGACAATTTGAAAAGTTTTTCTTTGACATGACCTTTTGCAAGTGAATGCTTATATAACCAGTTTTCTCTCAACAGATGTTTTTAAATACATTTTAGATTTGGCATACATGATTTATGAAAGTTGACTCAAATAAAGATCTGTTACATTATTTCCTTTCTCCAGTATGGTTCAGCTTCAGGGCATTTTTTCCTTCCTTGATGTGCCTATTTCTTACGTCAAAGCAAACACTTCTCGCTGAACCTCTTGAGCTCGATATACAAAACAATGTCTCTTTTTTTTGTTAACAGAAAAAAAGCGTTAGATAAGTCATATGACATTTATATTCAACCTGTAGGCATAAGGTGTGGGCATCGCCTCAGTTATGGAGACGGAAGTGAAATCTAATCTGTAGTTTGTTACAGAACTCACAACAGGCAAGATTAATAATGTCACAGGGAAAATTAAATTAGTCTAAATTAATTTGTGTGCACTTTACTTTCAAACTATCAGATCAACTTCAACTATTTACTGTTTAATGATTGTTTCATGTTTGTGGAATTAACTCCTCTATAATTGTGTATACTGTTTGTGGCAAAGTTAATTGGTCAGATCATTTAAGAGAACATTTGCATATTGATTTGAATTGAGGCAGCTAACCAAGATAGATATTATGTGATTACACTTTATAATTAAATGCTCATTGTAAAGCACCTAGTGTGTATTAGAAATTTCAAATGAATGCCAGGTTGAGTAGTGCAGTCAAGCACACTGCCAGCCTGACCGGAGAGTTCAGAAGCACCGAGATTCAGCCTAGAATCCCAAAGTCCTGTGTAGGTGTGAGCTGTGAACAGAGAGTGCACTGCACATCATGGTTCATGTGCAGCCAAAGCCCACGCAGTGCTGATCAGACAGCGATCATCTGCCAAATGTGGAAATCTATAACCCAGTCCCTGGTGACTCAAGTGAAATTTAGATAACCAGAAACAAAGTGAAGCTATACGGTGTATTATGCATCACTGTTTAAGTAATCAGAGTGAGTCTCCATCTATTTTGTGTGAGAGTGATGCTTAGGTTATCACCTCCTATGCCAAGGTGACATAGAGAAAACAACACCTCGAGAGCACAAGACGAAAAGACAGCTATAAATGTAAAAATAGAAATAGCCATGCATAAAAACAATTACTTTGCTATCTTAATTGCTTTCCAAAGAAAATACTTTCTGTCACCTTTCCAATTAAAACATAACCAGGAGCCATATTAGATGTATTTTTGAATGGTGCCTGCAGCTTGTCTTGTTGTATAAACTATTGGATTCCACCTCTACATTTTAATGACCAGGTTCATTTATAGATGCAGAGGAATCAACACGGCCCAACAAAAAGCCACAGAAGACTATAGCATTGAGCAGTATTTTATTATACCTGCTGAGGATCCAACTCTAATGATTTACATGCTGTCATTTAGTAATGCCTCATAACACAATGCCAAATGGATAATGTTTACAGTATCTTTTCAATTAGGCTAACAGTCGTACAGAATCCCCTTTTTACATGCCAGTCCCCTGACATTTCCTAACCCGTACACTTGGTGAAGTGTGAACCATTTTGCAAATGAGGGTTATTCTGGGAGAGTCGTGTCTCCTCTCTCTCTCTCTCTCTCTCTCTCTCTCTCTCTCTCTCTCTCTCTCTCTGTTCCATGCACCCTGGAGATGGTTGTAAAAGCTGTTGTCCTTTAGTTATGACGGAAAGCGAGGAGGAGCTGCGAGAGAAAAAGAAAAAGGAAAAGCGCTTCAGATGGAGCCCTCCTTTCTCCTCTCTCTGTCTGTCTCTGTTCCTCTGCCTGTCTCTTTCGCTCGCTCTCTGCATGTGCCCTGCTGCTCTGTCATCCTCAGGGATGCATCTGAAGGAGACCATCTGTTGATCCATTTGTCTCCTGCTTTGCTTCCTGTGCCACCGCCTCTCTCCTATCGATGATCAGGCCTGGCCTTTGCCCTGCCCACCCTCTTTGTTAGTGCCAACAGGCCCACAGGGCGAGGCGGGTCTGCTGTCGGAGGTGAAGCACGAGGTTGCACCCGCATTCACACAAAACAGACACGATAGGTATTGGCAGACATGAGCACTTTTTGCACACAAACAGTTAAGGAACCCCAGAGCAAGCTGCTATCTAATCTGTGCTTATCTAAGGTTAACATTATTGTGCTGACCTGAGTTAAAACACACAGATTTAATCTTTTTCTTAAATTTTTTGTGCATTGCTGATATCAAAACTGCTCCGTCTCCCCCTTGGGACTTTGAAAAGAGAGAGCTCATCATTACATGGAGGCATAGACCATGAAATAGATGTTAGAAACAATGCTGTGATGCTTGAGGACCATCACTGGAGGCTTGCAAACATTCGCCACCAACACATTTATTGCCTGTGAAATGTTGCCGCTAAAGAGGACGGGGTGTTGGTTTCCACACATGTCTCCTAGCTGTCACCTCGCATGCATGTTCAGGGGTTTGATGGACATTGAGTCCACTGTGGGGACTTCAGGGATTGCTTGGCTTTGATCTTCTCCCACGACTCTCGATTACCCATCATTCAGCAGGGCTTAGGCCCTGGAGAGCAGCAGGGAAAGGGTGGCGTGTTAACATGAGCTCTGATGTACCCAGGAGAGACTCACTGTTCAACTCATACCTCATATAGCAGATTACACAGACATGGAGGAAAAGGCACGCGAACAGTGTCGGTTTTGAATGTTTCGACTGAAAGCGTGTGGCGCTACGGAGCATCGAAAGTACAGTACGTCACAGGAAGATGGAACCTCTGATAGGATTTATAATGAGGTCGCAGTCCATTCCAAGGATTGTGCAGCACCAAAATGATTGTAAATCTTATTATCACGTCTTTTTCTCTCTCTGTCCATAGAGTTTTCATAGATTCTCAAGGTTTTCATCAAGACTGTTCAATATATCTGATGATGGGTGCTCACCCGGGGAGACATGCCATTGATTCCCCATAAGGTGCAGATGACATGTGGTCGCACGCGCTCCAATTTTGCCAACAGCCGTGGCGTCCAATAAGTCATGATTCCACTGCTGCTGGCGTGATAGTTCTTCCGAATTAGTCACAGCAGATAACCTTCTGTGACTAGTTTCCTTTTCAGTATAACTGTGGCTGACTCTTACTTTTTTTTTTTAAATTTTGCATCTTTGTGATGTTGCAGGATTCCTCAGCACAGGTGACCAGGCTGCTAAAGGGAACTATGGGCTCCTGGACCAGATCCAGGCTTTAAGGTGGATCAGCGAGAACATCGGCTTCTTCGGAGGAGATTCCAACCGCATCACTGTGTTCGGTTCTGGGATTGGAGCTTCCTGCGTCAGCCTGCTCACCCTCTCCCACCACTCTGAAGGTACAGTAAACCTCCGAGAAGGGAAGGGGGGTTGGGGGGGATACAGCTGTGGAGCTCATGCCTGCTGGCGTGTGGACTGCTTGATATTAGAAACTGGCGATGCAGGTAGTCAGTAACAGAGTAATGTATTCTACTGTACTCTGTAGCATAACGAATGTTTTAAGAAGCAGGTGTTTGCATTTAAATGACTGTGGTTTTCAATCCCTCCAGAAATTGAACCTCCACGGCAGATTTGAAAGCCACATGTGGGTTTTGACATTCTCTGCCGGCTTGCTAGTATCCCTCTTTATGTCAGAAATAAACAAGTTGATATAATGTGTCTGTGAGCGAGATGAAAAAGGACATAGTGTATCAGGAGGAGCTTTTTCCTGGCGGTTTCAGTGCAGCCTTGTTAAATGACACACACACACACACGCTTACACTGTCCTCTCTCTTAGCAGTGTTGTTTATCTGCTGGCTACCTTAATGCTACTTCATGATGATTTACTGCCGATGTTGGCCATGTCTTCAATACTAAATGCAGCATGCGCGCTTGACTTGGACATGCAATAAACATCCTTCATACTCATGCTCCTCTAATGCATTGCTGAATTAAGATGGAGCCTGACTGCCTATAGGTACGTTTTTCTAAGAAGTGCTTCGGCTCATATGAATGAACTGCAGCGCTGAGCTCCATCCGTGAATGTCAGCCCCCACGTGCACCCTTACCGAGCCAAACGGTCACTGCATCATCCTTAGCCTGAAATTATTAGTCACATAGTTATCCGTCCATTTAGAAACTGGCTGTTTTCTCGCGTTTAATTGAAAGCAGTGTTGAATACATGACAGGCTATCAGGATATTGAGGTGTGATTGTGTAGCTGTGTTGTTTTTTTTTAAATATTACATCATGTGGTGATGATAATCCAAATGGGAGACCTGTATGTTAAGCCATGCTCAATTAGGCTGTTTGTGAACATGTTAACAGGCCACAAACCTGCTGCTTTGGACACACATGGTTGGGAATGGTTACTGTACATTAAAGTACATTAAAGAAATCACTCTTGCAGTAGATAGAGGCCTTGTCTCAGGCAGTGTTGTGGTCACAGAGCTATTAAGCGGTACACCCCCAATCGCCACACACACACCAGCACACTCCCATGCGCAGTCTATTTGTTTTTTTGTCACCAGTAAAATCTCTGTTCTTGGATTTCTGATTAGCAGACCGATGTGCATTTGAAAGAGGTCATTTGAGCTGCTCTTGTTTGGTCCCCATTACGGTGCCAAGGATTTGTGATGCGTTTTGCGTTTTCCAATTTGCATTAAAGTGTTACTAATTGCCTTGATTTCCTCCGATGACTGATGACTGCTTTTGGATTGAATTTTTACCATAAATGCCTTTTTTATTCATACTCCATAATGCTACGCTCCATGTAGCATGTTATTATACTGCCAGTGAAACCATCTCCTCTGCCTCCCAGTAAATTGGATATTACCGGGTCTGTTTTTTCCCCTGAATGGAAATGTATGCCCCACTGATGGGATAAAAAAAAAAAGAGCCAGTGAAACTTGAGGGATCCTAGGAAATTGAAACAGGAAGCCTTCTATCACGCCAGGACTCTTGCTGCGAATGTTACCAATGGCAATCAGATTTCACACAGACTCTCTCAGAGCACAGATTGTTGTAATTATATAAAGTTTAGGACTGGAGTGGGCTGCAGGATGTGACAGGAAATCCAAGTGAAGAAATGTCTTTTTGCACCTGTTTTCACAGCCTCCACTGTACACTACCCCTCCTCTCCTATAGTCCTAACTGGTGAAGCAAAAACTGGTAGGATGCTCCAGTTGTCAGGACAACGGAATAAACAAAAAGGGAATCAAAGTGTCTGGATCTGCATAGCGGTGAAAATTGAAGTAAAAATCTATAATCAAATGAATTATACACTGTGTCATGAGCACACCTGGTTTCAGGTGCCCCCTAGTAATGGATTTGTGTAATGATTTCCTATCCGTGTTAGCAGACTGTTGCATCTCAGGAAGAGTGTCTTATATTGAGTTTCCTACTTTGCACTCTGAATGGAAATTAAGTCAGGAAACAAGATTGTAAACAATGTATCATGGCTCCTCCTGGCTTTTTTCTTATTCCGATTTGCTTGCAAATAAAACTTCAGTCTCTATCAGTGGAAATAAAGGTTGTGGTGTCATATTGAATGTGGCGTATTTGAATGCTGGACTAGTAGGATATGATAATGTAGGATAAAATTCTCATGCTTACATGCCTACATGGCCATGCTCTCACACACACACACACACACACACACACACACACACACACACACATTTTCCTTCACCTTCTGCTCAGATGCAGTATAACGAGGCCCAGGTAAAAAAAGAAAAAGTAAATCAACGATGACACACTGTTCTGGAGCTCCCTGGTGTGTCGGTGTATTTAATGACAGTATTCCCACTCTTACTGTACACAGTCTGTCATCACTGCCTGCAGTGCATAGACTTTCCATCGAACAGATACTCTTTTTATGCCTGTTGGTGGCAGAGTGACAACTTATTTCAGATGCTCCATGCTCCTCCTGAAGCTTATTTAATAAGCTGAATCCTCCTATATCATCCTAGCCCTACGGCCTTTCTCTTTGATTGCCTGCTCCTCTGGCCTGGCCTTGGTGGCGTCTCCATGTGGGCGTGCCGAGGGCTCCAGTCACTGGGTACATCCATCACAAAGCCTCCCCCTTCTGGCCTGTGTGGAGGTTGGCCTAGTCGTCCTCTCGTGAGGGCTTGATTTTTCAGACCCTGGTCCCTGCCCTGCCTCCTCCATCTAATCTCCTCCTTACTGCACCCATCTGTCTCCCTGCCTTCACAGACCGTAAAAGCATGCAAGGGACACACGCTTTTTTTCCCCTCCATGTGCCAGTGTGTCTCTCTGCGATTCTCCCTCTCTGGGTTTGTGATCCCCAGTCGGCAGCATGTGTGGTGCGTTGCTATTAATAAGATGGCTTCCTCGTCTGCGATGTAGCAAGCAATCTAGCTGCACATCTGAGACTTTGGAAGCAGAATGGTCATTAAAAGCGCAGTCTCTCTCGGCAGGAGAGTGTTTTTGACCAGCTTATTAAATGTAGCTCAACAGTTGTGTTCCCACAGAGGGAAATCTCTGTCCCCATCTTCTTTTTCTCCAGCTTCAAAAAGAAAACGGCTAAAGAAGCTCAGAAGCAAGGACATTAGCTGGTCCCATGTATTATCTATCTGGCATCGCACACGCACTAATTGAACATGCAGATTTAGCTTTTTCCCTATCTCCTAATAATCATTACGATTTAAAAAGTGAGATGGCTTCTCTGTGCATGAACAGAATACCAAGTAGCCAATGACTCAGATGTGTATTTGTACATATATCTATGAATGCATACGTACGAGAGAGTCAACACGTTCGCTTCTCCATTCAAAACTTACTTCACATGTTCCTGCATCAGTGTGCATATCCCTGTTCTGCTGATATGTGTCTATTCACAGAGCACACATGAGGGACCGGCGAGTTGTAGAGGCGCTGAAGGTCGTTTGGTTTCTTTTTTTTCCCCCTCTCTTCCTGTAAGCAATCAGGATAAAAGCTCCGCTTCTAAGGAAGTGCTCCCCTTTTAATGGAATGTCTTGGACATTAAAGACAGCTAGTGTGGAGGATCCTTCATGCCAATGTCAGCTTTCATTTTTATTAAGACTTCTGGGTTATTGAGGGCCATAAATGTGCATGTTAAATGCTTGGGTTTTATTACAGCAGTGCAAGGAGTACCAAGACTTTTTAATGCAAGACACCCCCCAGCAAACACTGAAACCGATTGAACCATGAGTAGTAACAGGATGGTGGGAGGGGAAGTTTCTGAATGCATTTTGTGGGAAAATTAGCCAAGCAGGTGAATAAGTGATGAAACGCATCACGGGGTGTGTAGAAACCGAGGATTCTAAATGTGAACTTTATTAATGGCTGCTTTTTATTGTGAACTACCTGCTGTTGATTTCGAAATTATGATTCATGCCGGATCAGAAGGGAGGTGTTTGGAAGTCATGGGAGTTGATGTATTACTCTCTTCTGCTGATTAGGTGAGATACGAGGGCTTGAGCGACTTGAGCGTGATGTAATGATTGCCATGAAATGCCATGTCCTTTATGATAAAGCATTGTAAAGTATGTACACCCAGTGAATCATTGGAAGTCAAAATGACTGACAAAGAAAATAATAACCCAAACTAAATTGTCACACACATCTCAGATTAATGTAGCCGCACCATCTTAACTGAAACTGTAACTGTTTATTACACCCAAGAAACTTAAAAATGCACTTTAGAATTATTAGGTTAAATAATCAATAAACTTTTGTTACTCATGCTGACCTTTTTTCAATTATGATGAGGTGAGGAGTAATGTCAGACCTCAAGACATGATTCATTAATTTTTTATTATTATTTAATTTTTGTGTGTCATCTATCATCCCTTTATTTTTGGGAATATAGCATGAAGTGATAATAGTAGACAGATTTTGTTCTGTTTTTCAGGAATTCTATATGTGTACTGTATTCAGTGTATAAAACTATGAAGAAATGTTTGCTGTAAATTCACATATATTTCCATTTATTTTAATGCATATTGGTGTGAGCATTATATATAATGTTTAAAGCATCCTGTATAATGTTCACCGTGCTGTTTTGATGATGCACCTGACCAGGATGCATGTGTTATTTTTTTTATTAATTCTGCTTGAAATTGCTCATATTTTGAGGTATGTTATCCATGTTATTGATTTCAAAACAACTTACCTACAGCAAAAGAGCGTTATAGAACAGACCTCCCTGCAAGGTCTTATGTTGGCCCTCTTGTAATTTCAAAGCACAAATCAGTACAAATGTGCTGCTTCTGGCATGTGTTTAACGCACGGACCTATAGGGGAAGGAAATGAGACTGACAGCATCGTTTATTGGACCTCAAATCAATCTGCCTCTGTCAATCTCGCTGCTGTTATGGGATTCAAAGCCCGTGTTGCCATGAGGACCTAACCTCTGCTCTGACAACCATTTACCATGTACATGCAGGCTTGTAGTTGTCCTTAGAGTAAAGAACACAAACACTTTTGTGCTACGGCAGCTGGGAATTGCACGGGTGTGTTGAGCCTTGAAAGCTTGTATACTCACTCACTCATTGCTCTATCTGGAGATATGATATGGAATCTAGGGTTAATATAAATGTTGCTTCAAATTGCTCTAGCTTAGAGAGTGAAGGAGGAGGCCAGCAGGCCATATGAGGAGCGTGTGTGAGTGTTACATTACATTACTACTTTAACTGTAATGTTATGTCTGGTTGTGACCTTTGAAAATAACACGTGTAGGTCTCCTTTCTAAAAAAAAGAGACCCAAGGGAGATTCTCCATGTGGAATAGCCTACAGGCCTGAACTCCATAATGTCCCCATACTGAGCTCTCACCATACGGATCTCGGGGTGCATTGCATCCATGTATCAGTGTCAGCTTCATTTCTATGTGCTCAGGCATCCATCGTCTTTCGGGTTTAAGCACCAAATAAAGGCACCTTGCGAGAGCGGGAATATGAATTGGAGTCACTGGGAAAGATAGCTGCATAACCACATCCCTGGGATGTTATTCATACACGATGCAGCTGCCATTGTTGTGCAAATGGCTTGTGCTTGAGAAAAACCAGGGACAATTGTTGAAGTTGAATAGACCCCATTTCTAAGGTGTCAAAGGCATTCAGCAACTCGACACTGTAAAGTTACCTGGGTGTTTGGGGCAACAGAATGCCTCTATCTCAGGGTTTGATTTGCCTGTTTGCTGAAGGGTGTCTGTGCATCTCAGGGTGTGAAAAAGGCCTATAAGAGATGAGAGAATGGGGACGCGCCTTGTCAGGTGCCGTATTCTTCCACCTCGATTGACAAGAGCGATAATTAAACCAGGGGGATGCCATCTCTGCAGAGTAAGAATGCTTGTATTTATTTACGCTGACTACTCGGCTTTGTTGTCTGCCATATACTGTGGCCTTCATTGTGTGGAAAACGCAAACTGCTTTTAACAAGTGGCCTATGTGGCGGTTTTTTTTGAGTCACTCTTTGAACAACGGTGTCTTCGACTTTGTATAGCAGAGCAAAATTGCTTAGCTTTCACAAAACAAAGATGGAGGATTACCCACCGACTAAAAGGTATTACTCTCTTTTGAACTTGAAAGAAAGTGGAAATGGCCTAATTTAGGCGGCAAATGGGTTTTTTCTCTTCACTATACTCAGTGTCACAAAAGAGAAAATGAAGCCAAAGTTGTACCGAGCAGATGAAAAAAGGGGAGGAATTGAAGAGTGATGTGAGGGGGAGGGGAGTTATTAGGGTAAAGATGAAGCCTCTGAGGTCAGAGAGCCGGTGTGAGGTTAACACTCCAGAAAATAATAACCAGTTGGACTGTCCATCAGAGGGAGGCAGCTTTACCTATCCCTAGCCAGAGGAGAGCAGTGGAATGAAGAATTGACAAATGGCCCTAAAACAGTGAAGGCAGTTTATTCAAGTACTCCAGGCATCAGTCTGTCTGTGGTTGCGGCAGGTAGTTGAGCCTATAAAGCATGGAGTTATAGGTGTTAAAGAGACGAGCAGCAGGTCAGAGAAAGAAGCAGGGGATAATTGAGTACTTTAGTAAATCCATGCCTCCATCAACCAAGGTAATAGCTCAGAGCATTGCATATACCTGTAGCCTCACAGCCACAACTGTACGAATGGGCCTCGGCAGCTTGAGCGACATGTGGCACACATGGGCTGTCTGAGCAATATTCTCCAAGACAATACGATGAGACCCATCTGGTGATGTATCGCCGAGATTGCTTTTGGAATCTAATCGCAGCTGATGAACGAGGTGACTACAGAATATGTCATCTGTTGATGACCCGCAATCCCCAGCGAAGATGCCGGCGAGTCATTAGTTCAGGTAGATGCCATCAATGAATCGTTCTTGATAAATCATTGTCAAGGGCGCATTCACACACACCTCCTAATGGTCAGTGACAGTCGTGTGGAGGGAGGATCGGCGGCTGCAGCTCCTGTCTGTGCCCCGGCTGTCTTTGATCCTGTTAGGCTTTAGATCAATTAAACCAATAGCTGCATCATATTGCTTCCAGACTGTCTCGTCTGTTTCCTCTCTTGATTGGTCTAATGACTTGATGGAGGTTTCTGTCTGTCTGTCTGTCTGTCTGTCCGTCTGTCCATTCATTTCCTTGTACACTCATCTCCAGCGCCCTTAATCTCACAGGCATTTTTCTGCAGCTCCCTTTCCCTGTTTTTCATAGCAGTTTCTTTCTCTCTCTACAACCCACCCTCCCCCACGTCTCTCTTTCGTCTTCTCACCATGTCTCCCTCTCTCTGCCTCAGTCTTTCTCTGGCACCAGTGTAAAGCATCCATTATAGAGCGATGCATGGGTGTCTGTGTGAGTGGGAGAGAGGGACTTGGCACTCCTCCTGCCCCACCTGCAGAGGAAGCACTGACAGCTGAGCACTGGGGGCTCATTTCTCCCCCTCCTCCTCCGCCCATCTCCACATCTCTGCTGACCTCCCTCCTCCTCTCACACCTTCTCCAGCTCTCTCTATCTCCCTCACCCTCCCTTCATTCCCTGTTGTTCCACACACATTGGCCCAATTTCTGCCACCACTCACTAGCATCCCTTACGCTATTTTCACATTTCATTATGTCCATCCATCCTTTCTTTTGCACTGTCTGTTCTCTCTTGTTTGATCCTCTTTCATTTTTGTTCCCTTCTTCGCTGCTTTTAAAATGTTTTTCTCTTTTATTTCTCTCTTTTTTCTTTTACCCATGATTGTAATGAGGCCCCCATTAGGCATTCTACACCAGGCAACAAGGCTGGCTAGCTGTGTTGTTAAATAGACTGTTGTTTCCATGTTTGTCTGCCAGATGAACAATTACAGTGTAATTAGCTGAACTTTCCCCTTTAGTGATGACCACGAGCACGCCGTGTTTGCTTGTTGTTGCTGACAGCTCACCTCTACGGCTAGCTAGGTCAGTACTTCAGTGTCCGTACATCTGTTTATCTCGGCTGAGGAAAAAAAAAAAGAAAAAAGCGCTCAATGTCTCTGCATGAATAACAGATGGATACTGTGGAGCTGCTTTGAAGGCACACCATGCTTGAAAGCACCATTGCATTCCTCGACAATTTCACAGGTTTGCATAACATGTGATTTGTATACGCACGTGTTTTTGAAACTTCTAAATTATTTTGAAAGAGGAAATGTATGACTTTGTTGTCACTCCATTCTGCCACGACCACTTCATCCACACAAAGAGGAAAAATACTTGCTTACTCCATGATTATAGGCATCCAGGAATATATGCATCATTCTGTTTACACAGAGCCTGCCTGCTCCAGACTGTGCTTACAGACAGGATGATTTGGAGGGAAAATTGTTTTTTCAATGTGTGATAAGAGACGTCGCATAGGAAAAACATCAGTCCAATTACTTTGCAGTAGGACCAACCTCCTGGGATTTCCTTGTTGAGAGCCTATCACAGTGTGATACAGAGGATGGTATTCATGTATACCGTATGAATTCCTATCACTAACATAACGCACTGTAAGTACACGCTTTAACTCTCCACTCTGTGCGTGCATAAGAATGTGCAGCTTGTGACGTGCAGTCGCAAGCTGCAGCCTGCCTACCAAGTTGTTCAATTTTGGGCAGTGCAAATGCATTAGCCCTGGCTGTGAAATTTGCATAGTCTGAGTACAATGAAATCCCCAATGAGAGGAACTTCAGCAAACATGCTGACAAGCAGAAACCTCTACTATAAAGGGCCAACATTGTGCAACCTGACAAAAAGACTAAATCTTTAGCTCTCGGGCCTGTAAGGCTGTAATAGATTTTTAGCTTAGAGAGGTAACGTAAGCTATAGATTCTTTTCAGTGGTAAAAGAGAGTGACTCACCAAATCGAACGTAACTGTTAGAGAACAATACTGCCAAAGTGCTATTTCACAACTTGAAGAAAATGTCCTTCTTTTGGATAGGAAATTCTACATCAAGTTACAGTGTTCATATTGGACTGAGACTGGGTTAGCTGCTGCAGACTTGAAAGTAAAAAACATTGAAGGTGTGAACACCACAACCTGCCAGTGGGTTTGACAGACATGTTGTCTTAAAAAAAAGAAGCCAAAATAACACCATTTATCACAGCCAGAAATTACAAATAGGTTTTCAACTTTCCGGCTGTCCTTGAACTACTCATCAGTGACATCTCTCAACCAAAACTAAGCTTAAAATTGTGTTGTTTCATCAAAATCGCTTTATTCTACAATCTTCATTAAAAACATTGGTAAAAACAAAACCAGATTCTTTTAAGAACAAATGCTATGCTTTTCAATGCAAATATGAAGCTAATAAAATAAACTAATTAAACATGTAAATAGTAAAATGTGTATGTAGACGTGCCATTCTTTCTACTATTGGTAACACTTGTGAACACTTGGACAAAAGGCCACAGGCACATGTAGATCCCCAGGCTTTATCCATTTCTGTAAAATGCATAATTAAAAAAATCACATTTTTCTTTTTTCTTTTTAGGATTTATGGCGTTATAACTGCATTATACCACACAAACGACATTCTACCTATAGCCAAGGTTGTACTGTTTCCATACAGGTGCAGGACTTTATATTGAATAAAAATGTGTAAGGAGCTAAAAAAAAAAAAAAAACACAGAAACTGTTTTGGGGCTCAGAGGGCTAAACAAGAAAACTTAGTTTGAGAGAATTTAATTAAAAATAGCAGCTGCATGTTACATATAGAATATTACCTCAGCTGCAGGTAATGGCTTCTGCATGCTTTTAACACATTATAACAACATATTGAACTGCACCGGACCTCTTACACAGAGCAAACATACTTACATCACTTATGACACTTATCTCTTCTCCATCCACGCTCTACATTAAACTTTTCCTGCTACAGATACAGGACTTCAAAATGGAGTAGGGCTTGATTTGGTAGTAGTTTTCATACCCTCCACTGTACAATCCTAAATATATGAATTTATGGCAGTGAGGAGTATTTATATTAAGTAAGCCTGTGTAACTCACAAGTGTGTAATGTCGAGGGATGGATGTGTGTGTTTCTTTGTGTCTATGTGTGCTTGTTCTTTGTCCTTTTTCTGTTAGGCATGAACATGTGCAGATTGTGAATACAAGCTTCTCAGGACCATCAAAAGGACTATCTAATACTGTGACTGTAAATCATTCACATCTTTTTAGCTAAATCCCGGCCAGGGTGAAATGGAAGAACATGTGCAGCTCTGGGGTTACAGCTTTGTGTACTGATTTGTGGAGACTTTCATTTTCCTGCAAAGAAACCCCACAAACATTCCCAACAGTTACAGGATTAACCAGAGCAGACCACAGTGGCTAACATTAGAGGTACAGTGTGAAAACCTGGAAAGAAAAAAGCCCTACTGGGTCACCTTAAAGCCCCCATGTGTGGAATTTAAAACCTTTCATATGAACTGAATGAGATCTGTAGGCACCAGAGTTGTAGATGTTTGAGTACCCTGTAGTTGCATCCTTATATTTTTAGTAGGGGATATTGGGGGTTTGGCACAGTTGTGGGAATTCTACTTTCTAAACTCAAAAAAGTACACATTGTGAACATTTTGTAAGCATTTTTCAATAAAGGAAGAAAAATTTGAATTTTAATTCTTACAGCACGGAGAGTGTTTTGAGACAACATCTAGATCTTCCTATTTGAATGAGTCCATAGTATCCTAATTATTTTCTCGATACCTTCAAGGAAAGAATTGTGCTTTTTTTTAATTCTAAGAAAAATACAGAATGTGCAGAGACAGTTGCTTTAGTTAGCATTTATTTAGTTCAGTTCATAAACAGCTATTGATTTCCAGAATAATATCCCTGAATTACGTGCTGTTTTGATAATAAACCTGCACCAATTTTTTGCTAAGATTATCTCATTCTTCAACAAACAAATTACCATCAGAATCATTTTTAATGATGCTATATTGACATACAAAATTTGCGCGGGTCTCCGAGTGGAGGCTTTGATGTTTCAGACCTGTGGGAAGGTTTCATTAGGGTGTTTTTCAGGAGAAAACAGAATGATAACTGTTTACACAGCAATAAAGTAACAAGACAAAAGGTTTTGCTTTGACTCTTGATTATGCCCCCTGAATAGCTCGAAGGCTGGAAGTGCTGAAGAATGAGCAATGAGGTGAAACTACTGACGCTCTAGTTTGTTAAATGAAAAGCAAGAACAGGAGAGAAGGAGTGAAATAAAACTTGCAATGTCGCTTCTACAATATCCATGAGTTAGCATGATGATAGATACATCCTCCAGATGTGCTGGGACATATCATCATTGATGTAACCTGCAGCCACTGGGTGTTTCGGGTCTTTCAACATCAGACACCTTCGCCCTAGTCGACCTCTGCTTGCCCTCCAGCATCCTTCTCCCACAGATCTACCCTCTTGATCTTAAGCCACGTAGCAACTTTCTCCACAGCTTCACTAGCAGATCTGATGGCCATCCTCTTTGCGTCTCCAGTAATGCCCAGTAGCGGACACACTTTGCTTAGTGATCTCCCCGCAAATCCTCGCCAGCCCACCTAATAATAATAATAATGATCTAACCTTTATTGATCCCCTTGGGGAAATTCCTTCTCTGCATTTGACCCATCCTACTCAAGTTAACCTTAACTATACATACTAGGAGCAGTGGGCTGCCGCAGTGCAGCGCCCGGGGAGCAGTCAGGGGTTAAGGACCTTGCTCAAGGGCCCACAGTGGTGGTGACTGGGAAAAGCAGTTGCTCCCACCTCAACCTCTTACCAGTCCGGGGGCTCGAACCGGCAACACACCGGTTACAAGTTTGCTTCACAAACCAGTAGGCCACCACTGCCCCGTGAGGTTCACAGCGAGTTCACCCAGCTTACCTCTCACTGACTTCATCCATGTGCTCCTCTCAGACCACTGTGAGTTCCAGCATGATCAGTTGCTTGGTGTCTGGCTGTGTTGGTGTCATCCTGGCTGGGAGCTTCAAATGCTTACCCAGGTCCGCTTCCAGCTGCCAGTCAGTGGCAGTGACGAGGAGACAAGACTTTGCTTTAGGTTGCAGGTGGCACTTCTCTGCAGCTCTGAGGAGGTCTTTGCTGGTGCTGAAGGCCATGGCTGCACTCCGCTGCCTCAAGCATTTGGTTATGGCACCATTGATAGTACTCTTCTCCAAGGGCTTTTGGGTCATTGCTTACCAGGAAGTTCCAAGGATCCTCTTCCAGAACAACAAAAAAGGTGTTTGTCCTCAAAGCTGTTCATGACAAGCAGTTTAATATCCAACACAGCGGCAGAAGTAGCTGTTGTAAAGAATGAACAGACAAGAAATTGCAGAGAACTCAAAGCTCCTATTTTCACACCTACAGTAAGCACACCTGGCTAATTGCTGCAAATTCTAAGTGTAGAGTTCTTCTTGACACCTCCTGCCCAAGCTTTGATGCAGTCCCACGTTCAGAATAGCCCTTCATTTAGAAGCACACAGTCGACTTGACAGCTAAAGTGACTGTTCAACAAAGAAATAAAGAGTACTTGTGAAGTAAATCTTAACCCATGTATCATTTGAAGGTGACCCAGGCCCCCTGCAGATAATCAAGCCTTTGACACACTCAACATTTAAGTAAAACAAATAGTGTATTTTGCTAGCCATGCATAATGTCACATTATATTTTTATAATATGAAAAATAGGCATCACTCCGGAAACATTTCTCCTTGTTGAAGTGAAGGCTGTTTGGAGAGCGTGCATCCTCTGCAGTATTTCAGATGTTGACAAACCCATATGGCACGCCACTAATCTTGATCGATGCCCACCACTGTGAACACGACTCACACTGTAGAGGATAATGAAATGTAACAATGCAACATTTCACAAAAATCATCACAGTGATCTGTTTATTATCCATTATGAAATGCACCATAGCGTCTGCCATTTTCCACTCGGAAAAACAATGTAAAGGAGTGTTTACTTTCCAAACACAGAGCAGCGCTCATAAATATGTCTGTGCTAGCTCAATGTGCTATTCTTAGGGTTCCCCTTAGAGCCACTATCAAATTGGAGCCTTAGTTGTCCTATCGGTGAAACTATCCTCCACACAGACTTTTTTATGAGGGTTGTGAGGGACTGAGATTCCCTGTCTGGGTATCTGTGGCTGTTCTGCGGCATGTCCCGGGACTTCTGCTCATCGGTGAGGGCTTCATTAGTCGAGGATGGGAGGTGGCAGCAGAGAAAGAACAGCTGTTTAGCTAACCACTTGCATTGTTAGCCAGCCTTCTCCGTATGCCTAACTGCCTAAATCCGTCCCCTAGCTGCTAATAGAATGCTCATTAGGAGAGGAGAGGGAGACTCTATGCGAAACAGCGCCACTGTACTACAGATCTAGCAGCTTTTGCTACTCCTCCTCTCCCTCTGGTCTCTATTAAAGAGCTGTGCGGAATAAACCTTCCCTCTGTAGATCAACTATCTTTCCAGCCCATCCTGCCCTCTGACCCTGACCCATAGGGAAAGACATGAGGTGTTCAGGTACCTGCGTTTCCCTTGGAGACACCCAGCAGCCTCTGTGATACCAAAACATGCTCCTCACTTGCAGAGATACAGAAAGATACAAGATTACAAAATCCCAGAGGACAGACAGATGATACCTTCTGCTGAGAGAAGGGGTTAGTTTGGTGTGTGTTTTTTTTCCCAGATTCCCCCCCAAGCGGTGCAGTGTTAAATTATTCAAACACTGTAGATTGTATTGCTGTAATTTGTCAGGAACCCAAAAGCACAAGTCTATTTCTCTGTGTCAGAACTGACAAAACTGGCAAGGAGGATGGAAAGCTGCGACATCAGAGATGGCACTGTGAATATCTGATGGCATTCATTGGAGCAACTGCAGATCAGAGCCAAAAACCCTGCATCCCCTTCACAGCCAAAACACATCCCTGGCTGAAAAAGGGTGGCTCGTGTTTGATTAAATTCAAACAGGAAAACATGTTACCATGGAAGTACTTCATTGAATTGACACAGGCCGGTTGCTGACATTTTCCATGCAGAAACGCAGGAAAACAAAGTGCGCAGCTTCATGGTGAGAGACTGACAGAAATCAATGTGTGGTAGAACTGATATGCTCCAAGCTATTTACAGTAAATGACAGCAACTGTAGTGTCTGCTGTCACATGGAAATGTACTCGGGAATAGTGTACACAGAATAAGTAATGTTCTCCCTTGAAGACTCTATATTGGCTGCACTTGGAAGCACTGAATACAACAAGGTAGGCACATTTAAACATCTTATATCTTTTAAATTAAGGTTGGAGAATATAATGACATGACATTCATTTGGTAGATTTGAGAAATGCAAATATCCCTGTCTGGCTTAATAAGTCAATTATTGTGTCAGTTCTGTGTGACACTACATAATTAGATGCTGTGCTTGTGGGTTTAAATCATATTGCTCATGTAAAACTTTTAAAACAAATTATTTAAATTAAATGCAGTAAACTTGAAAAACAATATGTTTTGACAAAGAAAACAAAATCCCAACTCCTGCTTCTTCTATTAGCTTTCAACAGTCAGCAGATGGTGTTTGCTCAGTTGTCATGGAGACAGATTGGTAGCTTTTAAAGAATTTGTCCACTGATAGAGACCCTATGATTTAGTTGAAAGACTCATAAAAACAGTAAGTGGACCATCGAATAATTTTTTTTATGAAAGACAAGCATATTAAGAGTGTACAAGTTTATATATATATATATATGACTGTATTCTTGCACACTGCCTGTTAAAGCAGTTATCTAATCAGTAAATATCAAATCTAATGGGAAAGAAATCACAGTGACCCTACCGATCACATTCTCCCGTAATTATAAAATATGTATTTTACAGTTTAACTGCACTCTGTACTCAAATATGTACATATCATACATGTCACTGTCACTCTAAGTCTAAGCACATGGTGTCTGCTCTATATAGATATGCATACATCCATATACTGTACATAAACGCCCACTTTATTTATATTGAGTAACTTACTACATTACTCATGCAATATTTATTCCAGTACTCTGCACTTTGTACCCTTGTGCTATTTCTTCTTCGTGTCTACAGTCTGTGCTTAGATGTTTTAATAGTTGCTTTTTTATTATATAAATATATGCACCTTTTCATCACCTAATGTATATATTTACCTATCTTTGTTTAGCTTGTTCTCTTTGCTCTTAGCTGTTGATGTTCTTCTTTCTATAGACTTTCTATAGATCATGATTTAAACTGTGTGTAAATACAGTCAGTGCATCTGAAAAAAATCTAATACCTTGTATGTGCACATGTACTTGGTACTCGCAATTGATTCTGATATATCAGCATCAGTTCCTGAATATTGCCAAAATATCAAAATTTTAAAAGTGTTTTAAATCGATCCCCATATAAGTTGTTGGCATTTGAAGGTCAATATATAAATAATACAGACATTCTGTAGTAATTTCAATAATATGTTATGTAATATTTAAGATTTTCGAACTTCAGTGCAATAGAACGAACTCAAGTGTAATCTTTGTATTGCAGAACAGACCTGTGTGTCATTTCTTTATGTGATGATGGAAGCTGACACTATGACACATTCTATAGTAATGGCAATGGGCTTACCAATGCCACTCTGAACGTGTGCTGGAAAAGAATGTCGGTGGGTGAGATATGTGTCAAGTGTTGTGACGTTAGTTGCTGTTGAATATGTGTTAGCTTGACATTGAGAAAGTGGAGCATGCCAGCATGCAGCCTAACTGATAGACCAGCACACTCGGTCTCACTCACAGGCCTGTGCACACACATAACTCATCTCCGCAGACTCACATCAATACTGCGCAAACATGAACGTATGTGCACAAACACCAGGGCACATATTCTGAGCACACATCTCATAGACACACACACATACAGCTCAGCTATGGTAGGTCGAAACCCGTGGGATTGACTGTCGTTAAAGGGTGTCCTGTGTAAATATTCCCCCCCCCCGTGCTCAGCTCGGCTCACCTCAGCTCTGCACACACACACAAGCACACACACACTCCATGTGTACATCTAAGTCCACATACCCTCCCTCTCCAGGGGATTTCATGTGGCTACAGCTGTGTGCCTACTGGCACTGGCAGCAAGAGGCACAACAGAGAGAATATAGGGGAGGATATGGAAATGGGGAGATTGCAGTGAAAAGGCATGTTACCATGGAAAAGGGGACAAAAACATGAGAAAGGAGACTGTGCACTCTCTCACACGACCATGATATTTTTTCTTCCCTTTTTTATTTTCTCTCCTCCGCTGCCTACAGACCGGTTTGAATGTAAAAAAGTGATAATCTGAAGTGTGACCACTGAGGCGGAAAAGGCAACTATTGAATGCCTTTCTTACCTCGGCGAGGCAGTCACACAGCTCCACGAGCAGCACGAGAAGTTCACCAGAATGCAGATGTATGTGTACGCACAAGGACCGGCACAACATAAGCAAACAGAATCACACCAGTGAGCACGGGCAGCTTTGCGAGCACACACATTCACTCACACAGAAATGCACAAATAAATAGTGAATGAGGCTGCCAGGGCGGAGACTCGCCATAGCTCAACTCACAGCTCTTTGCCCTTGTGCCGAGACCTCAGCCTGTCACTCTGTGTTTTAGTCCCTGCACCACCACTCCACTGTAAGCAGCCAACACAATTTTGGGTATTGAGGTGGTGAAGAAACTGTCCACCACTACCCATTTGGCCTTTTCAGAGCTTGACAGAAAGGACTGGAGGTAAAAATACTCTGCATTCTGTCCGGCCAAGATTGAAAACGGCTGGAGTGCTGCTGTGAAAGGGGAATGTATATAGTCCTTGTTATTAGGCCGGCCGGTCTGAAATGAGGTTGACACTGTGCCAGACATTGAGATGTTTTCTGTCACTTCGTTTTTTTGTTTCATCTGCAATTCAATATGATACATTAGTGTTCCAAATGGAGGCAGTGCAATAGATATTAATTACTTGTCCATTACAGTTTGTGACACTATCAATCTGTTATCAGCTGGCTTCACCAATGACTGAAATTAACTGTCACTTTTCAATATCAGGCAAGTCATCTCCATGCTTTATTGCCTTCATTACAATGTTCAGTTTTTAAATAGTATCCCCATAAGATCGGAGCATAACCCAGACGTTGGCAAACACTCTCACAAAAGATGGATGTCACGCCATGTTTGTCTTTGCAAAGTTGGTAAATATCATATTTAATGAGTAAATGTTGGTATCAGTATCAAACAATATGCAATCAAACACCTTCCAAGGAACGCGAATGTGTTGTGGACTCAAGTATATAATGGGACTGCAGCCATATCATGGTCTCCGGAAGTTCATGTATATTTGATAGGGCCTGCCAGATGTGGCCTTGGATGTGTGGATGTGTATCAGCAAGCAATCTCTCGCGCTTAGCTCACAGAAATTAGATTTCATCTCAGGCCCAAAATCTAATACACAGGCTTATATTTACTCACAGTTGCAGAGCATCATAAGCCAATATGACCCTATAGAGGGGCGGCAAAGCTGCACAAAATACGGTTAAATGAAAATGCTTTGAGCCAACTGTTCCGAAAGCCATTGATACTTCTTCGCCGTAAACTAGCTACAATTGCAGTTGTTTCTCCTCTGAATGAACCTAAACTGTCAGAAAAAAATAAAACTGACAAAAGCCCATTGACAAATGGAGTAACAAAGTTATTTCAGATTTTCTTGTTTTCTTGGCTTCAATGGAGAGTGCCGTCTCCTAAAAATTATGTTCCTCTACGACTAAACTCCATTTTCAATTATGTTTTGAAGGAAATGTATTTTCTTCTGGATTGTTTCTGACACATTGCTAATACGTTTATAATCAACATAACTTTGCTGTTTATTGCATTGCTTTTCCACTGCTTCTCTTTTTCACACAATCATGTATTAGATGCGGTGTGAATTGTCACCTTGGTAACCCAGAAAACGGAGGAGAAGCTTTAAGCATGTCGTGAGAGTCACATTTTCACCCAAACAATGATGTTTTATTAACATAACCAAGTATAGTTTTGGGGCGCCCCGATAGTCTAATGGTTATGTAGCGTGACCCACATGCAGAGACGTAGCAGCTGACCTGGGTTCCCGACTCTATCCACTGTCCTATCGAATAAAGGCGAAAAGCCAAAAATAAATCTTAAAAAAAAAACATAACCAAGTAGTTTTGTTGCCTGAGCCCAACCAATTAACAGTTTTAATCCAAACATGACATTTTCCTAAACCAACTCTTGCATAACCAGACCTGTGTTGGTGCTGAGGAATGGTCTGGCTGCACCTTAATGTCATTCTGCTATGGGAGTATATAAAAAAAGATGGATTGTTTGTATTATTTAAGTCAAGCACAATCAACTTGGGTGGTGCTGAGCCCAGGATGTAGCAATGGTGCCCTTGCAACATGGTGACATGCAGAATTGTTTTGGGGTAAAAATTGCACAACTGGAGACAAGCACTGCATTAAAATGTTTAATTTAGCAAAAGCAGGTCTGTTTTGTTGCACAATGCCCTTTTTAGTATGTAGTTTGCTGCTCAGAGTGTGTTATTTTCTATAGGAAAGCGGATTTAAAAAGAAGAAAGACTTGTGAAATGCATGGTGGAAATAGAAGACTTATACTTAAAGTCTACATCCAGTGAGTCAGACTATCCAAGACTTAACAAAATAATTTTGGTCCCAAAACCTAACCAAGCTTCTGGCCTTTATAATGTTGTGAAATGGTCTATTTTAAATCAAATCCTGATATTTTCAGAAATCTAATCAGAGCAGTGTCTATGCCAAACCAAACACTGAGTGAAAATAAAACTTCAGTCTAATAATAATGGTTCCACATTGGACACGAACTCCAGTCTCCTGGGTCCTGTGTTGGACTTTTTGGCTCTCAGAAAGTGGAGACATTTCTGTCATACTGTTGTTTAGCCAGGAAAAAATGTGTTTCTTACAAAATGTAATTGAGAATGCAGTTTAGTTGTATATGAACATAAATTTTGGGAGACAGGGTAGCAATGGAAATCGAATAGTTTTGACACTGATCTTACAAATGGGCATTAGGAAGAAAACAGTAGTCTTTTAGTTCCAGTCATAAATCTGAGGTATAGTTCTAACTCATACCATACAGAAATATTTTGTTGCTACTAATTTAACTCCACCAAATCACACTCTGAAATCATTTCAGAGCCGTTGTATTGAGCATTAGAACAGCGCATATTCAGGATGAAATGGTTGCATGAGTCACCCAATACGTTAAGATGCCTGTGTCTTCCTCACAATGAATGCAAAGTCACAGTTAGCATGCGGAGTGCCATTTTCCTATGCAGAGAGCCGCTGCCTGCCTTGAATACTCTCCAGGGACAATAGCACACACAGAGGAACTTTAAGAGTCTTATCACTTTTTTTTCTTTTCCTTTTCTTTCCCCTCCCCTGCTATCCTCCCATGACCTTCCCCTTTTTTTTTTCCTCCATCCTCTCCTCGTCTGTGCCACAATGAGAATAGATGCTGGCAGCTCAGTTCATCCATATGTCTGTCTGTTTGTCTTGCTAAGATGTATTTTCTAGTTTGTGAGGCAGATAAATGTGTAGTCAGCATGCTTTTGTTCAGAGGAGGCAAAAAATGAAGGATCTCAGATTGATGAATACTTTGGTCAACACATTTTTAATCTCTATTACTAAAGTCAACATCTCAGCAACTCACTGTATTTCCTAATCAAAATAAAAACATTTGAATGGATTAATCTAGATTAGTTTTCACAGCAGATCGATGCTCGGTAGCTGAATGCTGAGTTCAGATAGGCTGCACAAATAGCTCTTAATTGTTGGGATTTCCAGTTGACTTGATTTGTTCGAGTAGATTTTGTGAAAGCCGCCACTGCCAATGGAACTTTTCCAAGCCATTTTTACAGCAGAACATGTCATAACCCAATTGTCCCGACGTCCACTTACAGTAAGTGGCCGTGGTGGCTAAAGAGTCTGCCACAGTAATTGACTCAATGGGAGTTTACAGTATGAAGGCAGACATAGTGTTCTCCAGGGATGGGCTGTTGTGACAGTGTTGCTATCGCTCTGCTGTGCTTCTCTCACCACACACTATAGAGGCTGCTCACACAAGCAGATAGAAGCATACAGGCGCACACACTCCCTATATCCAGACAGGCAGCTGCCGTCCTCAGACCTGGCCACAGTCGGGTTCTCATCACATTCTTAGCGCCGTCCCATCCCAGACCCGAGTCTCAATTTTTAATGTGTGCCCGAGAAGGAGGGAGAGGCGCGGGAGACGCATATCCCTCCTATTTTTGTCCGCCGCTTGCATGGTGTGCCGCCTTGAATTAAACAAAGCTTGTGTTGCTTCTGGCTGCAGGGCTACTGGCACAATGGGCAGAGCCGGGAACAGTGGTGTCAGACGTTGTGAGAGAGGAACACACAGAGTGACATAGGCACAGCGAGGAGAATATGTTTACGCTGCTGGAGCCCTCGCCCAGCCTGGCACGTCCATGCATGGTACAAAAGTTAATCAGCTCGGACACTGCTGCTGGTGTGACCACTGACCCTAAAAGGCATCAGCAATAGAGGGGGTCTTTCTAATAGGAAGAGCACTGTAATGTTGAGAGGGGAGCAGGAATTACAGCACATCCAGGGGAGTATTTTTTTCCCCATCATGTCCTCGGGTTCTGGTTCATTAATGGTGGTTTAGATTAAAAGAGTTGTTGATGTTCTTGGTCAGAGGAAAAAAAAGGTTGCTGCTTACTAGGTGCTGCGTGTGTGGTGCCTAATGAGCTTCCTGAATTCTATATGTGTTTGTTTCTGTGCGTGTGCGTAGTATTTATGTGGGTGGGTTGCTGTATAGTATACATATATTAAACATCGCCTGCAGGTATTTTCTGTGTAAGCTACAAGTAGGATGCGACTTCCCTGGAGAAAGAAACGATATTTAGAGGATGCACATGTGTAGCTAGGCCAACATGTTTGAGCTCTGTGTTGCATGAACACCATGCACATTGTTTGCCTTTGTATGTAGGCTACAATCAGATTGGGGACATATCCTTTCCTGAACCAGACTCAAAGGCTTGTAAGCGAGTGATCTGCTGTTTTGGAAGTCTGTGAAAAGGGCCAGAGTAAGCAGTAAGCTTCCACCCACCTCCTGCTTTTAGCCGGGATGTGCGTATCCATCTCAGTTTCACCTCCCGTACCCCTACAGCTCACAGCTAATTTGTTTCTGTAAGATTTAAGCACTTGGACTGCTCTCTCTCTCTCTCTCTCTCTCTCTCTCTCTCTCTCTCTCTCTCTCTCTGTCACTCTTTCTTTACTGCCTTGCTTCCCCCCAGGGGGTGTACACCCTTTGTGATAATTTGTCTGTCACAAATGCAACTGCACCCTCTCCGTGGCTTTCCTTGGCCCCAAAATGAGTTTCAGCCATCCCATCTTGGCTGTCAAAGGCAAGATGTCACCAAGAATAGAAGCTTCCTATCCTTTCACATTTCATGGCTGAATTGTCATATTTGTGTGTGACTTATATCTTTGACCCTCCCATGCTAGACATATTTTACATCTGATTTGTACTTATGGAGCTTTGCTTCCTTGAAGCCAGCACACTCTTTGTCTCCGGCTGTCACTGCTCGCTGCATATATAAAAATGAACCAAGCTTTGGGGCTGCTATACAATGCAGATGGGGTGTAAAATATGGTGCATATATTTAGAAACAACAGGAGTCAGATGTTTTTCACTGTTTCAGCACAGCAGCCACTTGCACAATTCTCCCTTGAAAACCAGTTTCGGTGGGAGCTAAAAGCACTAATCATTTCCTCTCAGCACACTGATCTGAAATCTATTTGTGGACACAGTAGGAGAAGGGAGAGGAAATCAGAAAACATCTTTAACATCTTGTCTCATCTAATGAGATTAGTAGAGCCGCTTACACAGTCATGACATGGAGATACACACAGATAACCCTGTAATAACTCATTATTCTTCGCATTTCCACATTGACACCTAGTCAAGGCTCGCTGACAGCGCGTGTTGTTGTTGTGTGTACACAGCTATCAGGCCAATCTATGCGCTGCAGCAGTATGGAGTGAGCTTGGTGAATACCGCCTCAAATGCCACAGCACAAAGAGAGCTAGCAGTAGAAGGACACGGAGATAGCATTCTCTGCCTTTCAGAGGCTGCAGCATTAGTGACACATGCATGAGTGCAAATGGGGAAAAAAATCACCGTGCAAGCTCTCTGTTTCTCTTGCTATGGCAGGATGGCTGCAAGGTGAAAGAATGAAAGAAATCAATCTGTTTGCATGCATACATGTGAATTCATGAGACTGCACGGATAGCATCCAAAGAATACAACAAACAGCTAAATGAATAGTGTTTTCTTGGTTCAAGTGCACATAAGATCAATAATAATATTAAATTGTTGAGCAAACTCCTCCTTCGTTTGTTGAAATGAAGATTTTTTTTCCCTTGATAAAAATGTCTGTATTCATATTTTGCATAAGTGTTATTTCTCATAAAGAGAATGTCAGCAACAAAAAAGCAAGCCTGCATGCACTCTGTGATTGTTTCATCCATCAAACACATTTTCACATGTTTTTCTGGCTTCCAGCAACTACAGCAAAGTACTTAAAAGCTGCCCTAACCTTCATCTAAGTGTCATAATAGATGTTATTTAGCCAGCAGTAAGTGAGTGGGTACATATGTATTTATGCCTGCGATTCTGTCTGTGGGCATCATAACTGGATCAGATAGGATGCTGAAGTAAATGGCAGCATTATCCTGCCGAGACTGCCAGATCCAATTTGTCATATTGGACAATACAAGACAGACGCACCAGAAAGTTTAGACAATCACAATGAAATACTTGAAATTTTCAGCTTAATCTGCTTTAGTACGAATGACAACGCACACACTAATCTGAAATGTCCCAGTGTAGTAAAACCCCACCCACACCGATCCGAGGCTGAATTAAATTCCGAGAATTAGTCCACGAATACTGTTTGACTCAGGTGTGATGTGCATGCCTGTGATTAGCAGGCAGATTGATGAGTTCAAGGAAGAGCGGTGGCCCTGTTGTGCTGTGCGTGCAGACAGAAGGAGGTCAGTGTGTGTGATGATGAGGCCTGGAGTGTGTGGTATTGACCATTGGATGTCACGTCGTGATTAGTAGGAGATATCACACTCACTGGGCTCAGATGCTCATCGATCCTTAAACCTGGGTACAGCCTGTCGATGGGGTCATTTTTATCCTCCTCTCCTCTCCTCTCCTCTCCTCTCCTCTCCTCTCC
>OMNN01006491.1:6755-33318 GCA_900302755.1 Chromis chromis
CTCTCAGGAGCTCAGTGAATTCAAGCGTGGTACCGTGATAGGTTGCCACCTGTGCAATAATTCCAGTTGTGAAATTTCCTCGATACTAAATATTCCACGGTCAACTGTTAGTGGTATTATAACAAAGTGGAAGCAATTGGGAAACAACAGCAACTCAGCCACCAAGTGGTAGGCCACGTAAAATCACAGAGCGGGGTCAGCGGATGCTGAGGAGCATAGTGCGCAGAAATTACCAACTTTCTGCAGAATAGCTACAGACCTCCAGACTTGGTGTGGCCTTCAGATTAGCTCAAGAACAGTGGTAGAGAGCTTTATGGAATGGGTTTCCATGGCCGAGCAGCTGTATCCAAGCCTTACATCACCAAGTGCAATGCAAAGCGTCGGATGCAGTGGTGTAAAGCACACCGCCACTGGACTCTAGAGCAGTGGAGACGTGTTCTCTGGAGTGACCAATCACGCTTCTCTGTCTGGCAATCTGATGGACGAGTCTGGGTTTGGCAGTTGGCAGGAGAACGGTACTTGCCTGACTGCATTGTGCCAGGTATAAAGTTTGGTGGAGGGGGGATTATGGTGTGGGGTTGTTTTTCATAGGTTGGGCTTGGCCCCATAGTTCCAGTGAAAGGAACTCTTAATGACCAAGACATTTTGGACAATTCCATGCTCCCAACTTTTTGGGAACAGTTTAGGGATGGCCCCTTCCTGTTCCAACATGACTGCGCACCAGTGCACAAAGCATAGTCAATAAAAACATGGATGAGTCAGTTTGGTGTGGAGGAACTTGACTGGCCTGCAGTCCCAACCTCAACCCCATAGAACACCTTTGGGATGAATTAGCGCGGAGACTGAGAGTCAGGCCTTCTGGTCCAACATCAGTGCCTGACCTCACAAATGCACTTCTGGAAGAGTGGTCAAAGATTCCCATAAACACACTCCTAAACCTTGTGGAAAGCCTTCCCAGAAGAGTTGAGGTTGATATAGCTGCAAAGGGTGGGCCAACTCCATATTAAACCCTACGGATTAAGAATGGGATGTCATTAAAGTTAATGTGTGTGTAAAGGCAGAGCGGCCAATACTTTTGGCAATATAGTGTATTTCCGCCATCTGCAGATCAGCAGAATAGCACAAAAGCAATCGCAGGGTGTAAACTGAACTAAATCTATGCAGAAAAAAAATTGACCCAGTTGTTAAAATACTGTTACATGGTAAAATCCACATTGTACCTTTAATCTCTGGTTGTCACTGTTGGCAGAGAATCTAAAGCCGTACTGCCACACAGATATTTCTAAATCATATAATTGTGCAGAATGGGATTGCAGTCATATAAAGTTAAATAAGTGCTCATTTGATTCAGTATCCACTTCCATAATAATTAGGGGATGGGTGAGGGACATTATAAAAGAAAATCCAATTGGAGGGCACCAGACATCAGTATATAATTAGCCAGAGTTAAACATTGGACCCTACACTTCCCATAATGCAGCTTGATAAGATCTTTAGTTAGACCTTCCATTCCTGGTAATGCCCACATCTGTCAAACTCTACAAGCTCGATTTGTACCTCAAGCTTTTTGTTAAACAGTTCTATTGTCCAATCCCCAATCAAGATAACCCTGGTGACATCATCAAGGTTTTTCTTCCCCAGGGACTTGGAAAAAAATCCTCCAGAGCCACAGAAGACACTGGATCACTGTTTTCATTGACTGTCTTTCACTAGTTAACTGACTTTGACATGTAAAGCAGCTGCTTTAAGTTTTGGTCTTAGCTTTGCTGCACACTTTATCTTGATGTCTCACTCTTTTGATCTTCTTATGTTGGGATGTCAGTGTAATACAATAAATGTCCCCTCCCTTATAAAAACACCTGACTACCATTGACAAAACTGCCCATGTGGGCTTCACCTGCATCACTGTGGTGGTTTTATAGAGCAATGTGATGATGTGGTTTACAGTTCTGTTCTTATATCTAAGAATTTGCAGCATCAGCCGCTATTAACTTACATGCAGGTGAATTGTACTGCAGTGGCTGTGTCGCTGACTGCTGCTTTGCATTTTAATATTGATTGTTTAGCATTGATTCATTTTCTCTCCGACTGAAGAGACCATTAACCCAAATTCCACAGAAAAATTAACAGCCCAAAATCAATGGCCTTGTTGTGTCCATTATCTGTCATCACAAATTTCCCCTCTGAGTGATTTTTATCAGAATCTCTAATTCACTTTAATTCCCGGGGTTGTTATTTTTATTTATTTTTTATTTTTTTGAAGTAGATATTATTTGGTACCACAGAGTGCAGGAGTGAGTGCATACCGAAGCTTGTTTCATTTCTGCTCCGTGTTGCGAGCGTGTCCATGGAGAACACAAACTTTCTAGTCCTGTGCACAGCTCACTGACTGCACACACCGAAGGCCTTTGAGGTGCTGCCACTCGTCTCTGCATTTCCTCTCTCTTTGTGCTGCATCCAACAAAAGTAATGATGTCTTTGAGAACAGCTTTCTTTCCCGCCTCTCTAAAAAACAAGAGTTGCAGCTCAGCCATTGGCTAGCATTAATACAAGGACTTTATTGTCGTGGCAAAGCTAGCCGATAAGGAAGCATTAGAATTTAAATTGTTTACTGCCTGCTGGCCATGATTACTACTCACTGAGTAAATTCAAGTTGTAGAATTCATGAAATGTGAACTGCCACTTTAGGAGCTTTGGAGTCATCTTCAAGAGGGAAAAAAACAACATTTTAGTTTAGAAAACATTTAAAAAATGTTACACTTATGCCAATTCCTCTCGATTTTTATTGTTCAGTTGAACCACCGTCTGTCTCACATTCCTCTAAGTTCATAAAGTGGTAAATGAATTGGCCTTGATGCTGGTTTTTCATTGAGACCAATCAATAAAGCAGAAATTACATGTACACATAAAATCACTGGAGCTACAAAAAAAGAGGTAACATGTTGTAGTAGATTATTTGCGTCCCCACTTGCTCCTCTGTGGATTACCCAGAGGCCATCTGTGTTCCTCGCAGTGTTCAGTACCTGGGGGGCTTGTTGGAAACCAGGCCAGCCCACATTTGTGTGCCTTACACTGCACCGACTCTCTTCTGCACTGGTATTTCAAAGCTGTCTCTGTATGTCTCTCTCTCTCTCTCTCTCTCTCTCTCTCTCTCTCTCTCTCCCTCTCTCACTCACACACATGCACACACTCTTTCTCTTTTTCACCCCCGTTTCCCTCTCATGGCTGTGTCCCCTCTGGTATGTGGATAGCACATCAATGGGAACATTAAAGGTTACAAGGCTCGACAAAACGACACGCTCACAACTCCGACCTGACACTTTACTGTACACCCTTTGATCCTCCAGTCACACACACACACACACACACACATGCACACACACACACACATACACACAGTTGTCTGTGTCAGTCAGACTCCCTCACACGCTCTCTCTGCGTCACACACAACGCAGTGGTATGACAAGACCTGCGAATATAGAGAATCCTACACCATTTTTTGTCTAGCTTTCCATAATAGTATGATGTTTTTTTGAGTATTTAGGTAATGGTAAATGTCAAAGTTAAATATCAGGTGCATTATGTAAAAAAACATGAGCCTTTTATGGCGCGTGACCCCATTTTTACATCGTACATCTCCTGACCTTACACTTTAAAGCTGTCCACGTTATCCTGTGAATTTATAAAAGGCATCAAATGGAAATAATGAAATAGTTCACCATATTCTTTTTCTTACTTAAGAATGTACAGAACCTTGCAGCTATGAGCATTATATATTCATCCTACAATGCTCCATCCCTGTATATCAAGCAACCTTGGCACTCACAAGGTTGAGAAACTCGGAGATATACCTTGACGCAGTGCGAGGTACTGCCGGTATAGACGACACTTCAGCTTGCTCTTTCAGCGGTGAACGTTCAGTTAAAGGGCACGGACCTATTTCTCTGAGCCTTTCGAGAAAAATAAACATCATTTCGCAATGGTGGGATATTGCATTGCTTTGTGCTGTGCCGTTCTGTTTGATGTCTTTGAGGAAATTATTATCCTCGATTGTGCTGTTATGTAGCTTAAAGGAGTTGTCTGCACTGTAGTTTCAGAGTTTTTGTGTGTCAAGGCCGGTGTTGGTCTCTGGGCGTTCTTCTCTCAATTATTTTTTTCTCGTTGTCTCTGATTATACAACAATCTGGTGTTTTGTTTGTGGTACAGGGGTATGCATGCGTGTCAGCGAAAGTACAGTATGTTTGGATGCATGTCTGAGAATTGTGCTTGGCTGTCCTTATTAGCGACACAAACGTGCACAGAGATTTGGACTTTAAGAAAGAAGGTACATAAATTAAACAAACTGTTTGCCACAGCCACACGGTAAAGAAAACAGTAGCGCTAATAAATTAGAGAACCATGGCCTTTTGACCAATTAGCCTCCTCCTTGCACTGCCCCTGAATTTCTCTTGTAGCAGCCTCTCTGCCTAACAAGTCAAATAACCTCTTTGCACAAATGAGTCAACCAACTAAACTCTTCCCAGCTTGTGTTGCTGGACTCTTTTCTCCCTCTACACCACCCAATCAGCTTCAAGGTCCTCCTAATTTCCTTTATTTATTCATTCAAAGAAGTTCTCTCATTCGGGGGGACTAAATTAGAAAGCACATGGGAAAGAGCTCGTACGGCTCTTGTGTTTCCTCTAACCCTTTATGAATGTAATTGAATAGCCTCTCTACATGGATTGAAGAGAGAGAAGAAGAAGAGTCATACCGTTATATGCATAATATATTGCAGCACAGTGATCAGGATAGAAGTGTTACTGCAGTTCTCAAGTTAGACCTACATTAACTGAGTCAGAGGTTGATCAAACTAGATGAGGGGACATTTACAGGATCCTCAGTTTCCCCTGACCTTCTCCACTCACCTTTAACTTGGCTTTCTGGGATTACACTGCAGGGGTGAATTTGAAAAATGACTTCCCACGCAAGCAGTCACACTGGCCCATGTCTGTGGCAATGAATAGGTTATTGGTATCTGCCCCATGAATTTCAGTTTGATACCTCAACTTGACATTGCTGTTAGGCGCTAACAGCACAAAGATTAAAACACGGGTAATGGAATACCTCAGCGGCAAGATATGGTTACCATGGTGTTCCCCCACCTTTCATTTACTGAGAGCATGCATGGGGTTAGATCAGGCTTTTCTCTTTGGTTGGGTCAAAACCAGGTTAATTGAACCCACTCTCGCTGCGGCTTGATATATTTACACACAAATGGACGGCAAGCCTGCTATGTTAATACTCTCTAACCGCAGCATGTTGGCATTAACAGATGGAGTTTTTAAAGTACGGCCAGTCATGCATACTTGCCACCCCTCCATGCCTGCACCTGCTCGCTCTCTTGTTAACCTGTAGGTACACAGATGCGATGTATAAGCAGGCGGCTTTATCCATCAACATTGCATTCATATGCGCAATAACACCTGCTTCTCTGCCCTTTCTTTTTGGAATAGCTGCAGGGTTAAGTGCCTTGCTGAAGGGTTAGTCGGCAGATGGAGGAGAAAGTATTGCCTCATGTATGAGCCCATGATCCAATTTGTACAAGGAAACAGATTTCTGTAGAAACCACTTAACAGATCAAATAAGGCATTATTACTTTAGAATTGAAAACCCCTCAGACATGATTAAACAGCGAGCACTTTCTCTATCATATTTAAAACGGAACATTATGAAACGCCAGCGTCTGCAGTAAAAGCCAATAACAACTACAGTCGTGAGAGTTGCTTTTGTTGTTATTCTGGGGTAACAAAGTTTCCTTGTTTATTTGCTTTTTTTCCCCCTCCTCAGATGCCAGAAAGAATATGCTTGGTTTTTGATTAGCTGGGTGCAATGGGCTTTTGGTGCCTTGGTACGCCACAGTAATTAGGCTGTCAGTCAAAACCAGATGGCTGGTGGCTAAAATGGGGAAGTTTTCAGATAAGTCTCCTGTTTAGTTTTGTTGTTGTGGGTCCACAAATGATTATGGGATAAGAATGCAACTTGTAAACACTCCTGCAATGGATGTTTCAGCTTTTGATTTTATTATTACGGTGCCATTTAAATAATTCATTTGACATTTGATTTTATTCATTTTTTATTATGCTTCCTTTTACTGGGAAATAAGAAGTTTTATTACTAGTTACATAGAGGATTTTATTCAGACAAATATCTGCATTTAAGTCAAGTTTGTTTTAGCAAGGCTCTCTCTTTGTCTCTGACTCACCAGATATGTTTGTGTCTATTTGTGTTCCTTTTCCGAACAGATTGTGTTTGAAGGAATTCGAGGCCCGAGCTTTGAGGGGGATATTGCCATCGACGACGTGTCCATCACCATAGGAAAGTGCAAGCAAGAGAACACTGTAGCCAACGCAGGTAAGACAGGTAAGATAGAATGTGACATTGTCTGTGTGTGTGTGGAGATGGTAAACAACCAAAAGAAACACAAAGAAGCATCTGCCGTTTTGCACATCTCCATCTCTGTTCGTGCCGGCTCATTCAGAGGCAGGCAGAGCAGATTCTCGAAGGTCTTGAAAGTGTTGGTAGCGTTTTGTTTTTGAGCAGACATGCCAATAAAGCACTGTGCTACGAACGCTGAAGCAGAGCTGAATTCGAGTGAGTTGAGCTGAATTGATTTCACTTGAAAATAAATTAATTGGGGTGCAGCGGAGAAGGGAATTGCTGTGGAGAACATATTTTCAAAGGGATAAGACAATGAGAGCTAAACGTCTTCTTTAGTGTTCGGAAAGGTGTGGGAATAGAGCACGGAGAGAAAATATTGTCTTTGTGGGGGCTGCACGCAGACAAGTGGACACCACAGGGCACCGGCATGGAGGCGAGCTGGAAGCCTCATCATCATTTGCGGTCTTCTCTCTCCTGTTTTATTAACTTCACTTTCCCCGCTATCTTTCCATCCTCTAACTTTCCGCAGCACACTCCTGCTGCCTCCTCCACACCCACCTTCATTATATCCTCTCTCTTTTCCTTTTACCCTCGATTCTCCATCTACCCTTTATTATCCGTACACCTCTGCACACCGCTTTTCATCTTTAAAAGCCTCTGTTATTTACCCTTTAGAGAGAAAGAGAGAGACGCGAGGAGAAAGCGTGCGGCAGAGGGGATTTAGAGGAGAAGAGAAATGAGTGACATGTAGAAAAAAAAAAAACTGATTCCAACAGGGAAATTTGTTTACATGCCATAAACTGAGCAATTTCTATATAACACTCATGTTGACATGCTAAGTCAAACTAAGCTATCTGCCTATAACATGCAGAATATACTGTATGTATACTGTGACTTATAAAATACTGTTTGTGAGGAGCCACTTTGTCTTGAGGGTGAATCAGACAGAAAAAAATAGTCAGTTTCAGTGAAGGACTGCATGTCCATGTAAGAGTGTGGAGGGACTCCAATAGCCTAGGGGGTGGGGATGTTGAGAGGAGACAGAGAAAAGGTCAAAGACAGAGAGTGACCAAAATTATCTTTGTGTATGTGTGTGTGTGCATGTGGCTGTGCATGTGTGTGAGAGAGAAAGAAATACAAACGGAAGGAAAAAGATGGAGAAAGAAGAGGCCGAAGAAGAAAAAGAAGGAAAAGAATCCAAGACAAAAACCTGCCAGCAGTTTAGCTATAGTAAGGCTTGCCCTCTGCCAGCAAGTCATGCATCCAAACACAGACACGCACACATGCACACAGACAACATTAAATTCTCATAATAGCTTTCATTGCATTCTCTCTGTCTGCAGACGTGCACAACAATAGCTAGTTGGCACCGTTATCGCAGTGCACGCAACCATCGCTGTTAGGTGAAATGAGGACACTTTGAATGTGTGTAGCTGAATCAAACATGTGGGTAGTACACACGACTGATCCTTGAACAGTCAGTTAGTTTGACTTTGTGTTAGTCTGAGCTGCGTATTGTTTTACTGTAAGGTAATGCTTTATTTCAAATGTGTGTAATGGAAGAAGTAACACAATCTATATACCGATTTTAAGTACAATTTGAGTGACTTTTTTACGCGCAGTACGAGCGAGCTTCTATCCTTAATTCAAAAGCTAATACGCCTAACTCATATAGAGCGAGAGAGACGAACAAACGTGCAATTAGATGGTGTGTGCACAAAACGTCAGTACAGCAATCTAGGTTTTATGCAGCAACATGTGGTGAGAATCTACATGGTCTCGTTAAGTTTTGCTCGGATGTACTACAAAGAAAATATTAGAACCACGGAAACACCACAAAACAGCTAAAAAACACAAACTCCGCTGAATTATTAACAACCTCCTTTTACCTTCTCAAACCCCCCGCTGCGGGGGTGAGCGTGCTTATGAGCGTGCGCCTGGATGTGTGGTGCGATCTCACACATATGCAAGTACGCTGGCGGATGGAGTGAATAATGGATGAAGGTGTAAACAGGAAGAGGAAAGCTCTTGAGCTCTGCGAGCGCGCGCCCGTGCGTGTGTGTCCTGCAGGTTTCGTGCAGTCAGAGACATACAGCGCAGACAGATGGGTAATTATCGGCCAGGCGACTGCAGAGTCTTTGCCACTGTAAGAAACACAATGCATCTGTTTTGAGTGCAGCTTTTACCTCCATTGAGTTTGGGAGGTGAAATGAGAATTAGGGAAAGATTAAGCTCAGCTATATTTGCCAGGTTCGGTGCCTTTAGAAAGGAATGTGACTTGGAGGGAAATGCAAACTCGTTCATAATATTCTGCTAATTAAATTTAATGTGAGATGCATGCGTCTAGCACCTTACAGGATGTGGAAAGGGAGTAGGTGAGCCTCGCAGCGTCACCCTGCTGATACATCACACCTGTGCCTCTCTCTCACACACAAAGTGTATGAGGTCCGGCTACAAAATAATAAGACTAATGCTGGTTCAACTTCCATATCCCAACAGCCACACCTCTTATACACTCACTGACATATTTACATCGGCATTCATCTGCAAGCATTTTCACTGGATACTTACTGTATGTGACCACTTAAAAGCATGCAGGGACGCACTCAAGTTCACGACGAACAACTCCAGTAGAAGCGTTTACTCCAGGTTAACTATGTGCACACACGGGGGACTGTTATCCTAAATGAAAGATGATTGCTTCTGACATGTTTGGTGCAGCCCCGCCTGCGCAAAATCACAGAGCTCCACCTGGCTCAGATGTGAGTGTTTGCAAGGGGAAGAGAAGAGGTGGTGGAAAGGCGAGTTTCTCTCCCACAGTTTCACTTTTAACTATATTCTCTCATTCTTTCATGCTGACCCCTTGCATCATATTCAGAGGACCAAATAGACAAAAAATAAAATAAAATATGAAATTGCTGAATCTATGATGGAGGATGGCAGCAGGTTGCAAGACTGAAGACTTTTGACTGATGCAATTTTTACCTGAGACTGATTTTTTTTTTTTTTGTTGGTTTAATCACGCGCAACACAAAGAAGCAGGTGTAGAGGCTCAGGTATATCTGAGTTAGGGATGGGAATCGAAAACCAATTCTTGTTGAGAATCGGTTCCCAGTGTTTCAGTTCCATGGAATCGTTTGCCAATTTTGCAAACGATTCCCTTATCAATTCCAGTGGGCGCGAATGACGTCACCACGCATTTTCACGCTTACGCAAGCTACGCAACATGTGTGGCAACATCATTCACCAGTGCAGCCAGCAGGAAACATGCCCAAGCGGCACAAACGCTCGAAAGTTTGGTTACATTTCACGAGAAAGGATGACAACAGGGCAACTTGCAATACTTGCAAAGTGGATCTTTCATCAAAGGGAGGAAATAATACAGATATGCAGAAACATTTGCACACACAGCATGCAACAACCTTTGTTCTCCTTTTTTCCAAATGAGAACCGATAAGAGAACCGATAAAGAACCGAATCGCAAAGCAGAATCGAAAATGGAATCGGAATCGTAAAAATCTTATCAATTCCCATCCCTAAACAGGATGCAGTGGAACAAGTTTGATTGACAGAGGCCCCACTGGACAACCTAGAGTACCCAAAGGATCCACTGCCAACGTCCTGGTGTCAGACCCCATAGGACACCCTGAGAGGTCCTCTTGTCCATGCCCAATGGTTCAGAGCATTTTGGACCACATAAGGGGGACCAACACAATATTAGGCATGTGGTCATAATGTTATGCCTGATCGGTGTATATTATACTTCATTTGATAGTGACAGTAAAAAGATTGGGAAAAAGTAGGGGTATGACGTGCAGTAAATTCCAGGCCGGTCAGGGATCCCAGGGACTCACTGCTGACAACATTCGCACCCATGTGGTCTGTGCTTGAACCAATCAGCTCTCAGGTCTCCCTATAGAAGCTCTCTTGATTACTAACTCTGCTGATATGATGAATCCTATTTTCAAGGGAGATGTTGAAGGTTATTCACTATCAAAAGAGCGACCTCATGGAACAAACCTTTTTAAATCTTGACACAGAAAAGCAGACAGCCTCTTTACTGAGTCTGCCACAAGATCCTTCATTAAAGGGGTAAACTCGCCAAGAGGGACCGGCTCATTCAGCTTTAAATTATTCTGCAGTGAGATCAATGAATGTAAGCAGAGTGCAGGAAGTCACTTTGGCTTAATTCAGCTCCCTTCTCAAGGTGAAATAACAAAACCAATTCTTATTACTGGAACTGTAGCTTCAATATAAACCAGTATAGTCGGTGTATATCTTGGTGTTTACATCGAAGCTCATAAGGAATCTGTTGATGGTCTGATGCCCAGGAAAGTGCAATGAATTGCAATATTTGCAGCAGTTCTTTATTTAGTGCGCTATTGATTTATCAATTTGGAGCCAGTTGAAAGTCTGTAATGCTGCAGATAACACACACACAGGAAGTTTGTCTGAAGCATTTCCCAGTTGCTGCTGCTTGTTATTGCCTGTTAGGGAGGAGGCTGCTCACCAGCTGTTATGTAATAAATATAATTTCACAGGCAGCAGCTAGCAGTTTGACTTTTAATGATCTAATCGGGTATAATGAGTAGACTGCTACCTTTTATGATGGGATTGCTTTGACCGGTGAGCTGCATTTTGCTTGAACTCTTCCCCATTTTCACAGAGACGGGCGGCTCAGAGGAGGGGCAGCTCTCGGTGGAGGAACACGACCTCATTAGCAGACAGATCTGTTCACCTGGTCATTAGATTAAACAAGCTGTTGCCTCCTTTTGTTAAAACGTCCTGCAAAAAACCAGGGTCAGGTGTCATCACGCACAACCCAGAGAGTCGTATTGAAGGTTGCAGCATCACATCGTGCAGCGAAGTGCCAGCAGCTATTATTCGGTTTGCCAGAGAAGCTTGTGCATTTTAAGTTGTGGATTTTGCCTAGAAACGCTCTGCCACTACTGATTCAAGGGAAATGAAAATGAAAAATGACCCACTTAAATGATTCTACATTAAATGCCTTTTCATTGTATTAATATTTCACTTATTCAGATGGATAACTGCTCCAAAATAGACGATTGCATAACATTTTGGAATATTTCTACAGAGTGTTAACATTTGTACAGTCTGCCTGGTTTTGCATTGCTCTCTCTTACAACTGTACATATTTAACACAGCTAAATACAGGCCTATTCTCTGGGGCTTCTGCAATGCCCTTTTTGGTTTGAAATGTGTAATTAAATAAGCAACATTCAAGGTTAATGTTTGAGGGAAAATAGTTTCACACTAAAAATAGTTCATTTTCTTCATCAGGACTGTGGAAGTAGTTTGACCAGCTGCTCTTGGCCGACAACCATAGACAGTAACCTCACTAATGCCATCACATTGTTGTTTGTCGAATTTTTTTAAATCCTGAACTAGTGAGATGAGCAGTTCGACAGAAATACAAACAGGAGTTTCTTGAGCAAAAACTGTTCTAACTCTGGGGGAAAAAATATGTTGGATTTCACTGCTTAAAGTAAGAAGCTGATTGAGGTAAACACATTTTTAGTCCTTTTAAATGCACTCTGAGATATTCAGGGCATCATTAATCCAAGTAGAGGATTTTAGTAATCCATGAATTTGTTTTCAAAAAAATCTGACATAGAAGGTCAAAATAGGAATGTAATGCTCATGAGAGATCCAAAAAATACACAGTTTTTTAGGAAATTAACTGAACTCCGAGCAGGCTCTGGGATTTTTGTTCCTGTCGCATTATTACTCACTCTGGGCTAATTTTTCACTGCAATAAAAAGTCCTGTACCTCTAGAGAAACAGCACAAACCATGACTAGAAGTAGAGAGAACTCCCAAATGTCTTCTGTTCAGTTAAAATGCCATAAATGATTAGAAAAAGAAAAAACAAAAGTTACATTTCTTCGATTACTCTTTTTATTTTTTTAAAGAAAGAAGAAACAAAAAACATTTTACCAATAATACAAACAAGGGGTGACTCTGCATTTTATAGATATTTTACTACTTACAATTTTTAATTTGTTTTCATGCTTTTCTCCTACCAGCTCTGTGTAAACAAGGCCTGCAGTTCAGCCGAGAAGTCTTTTAATTTTTGTCACATGGCTGTTGGTCGATGCATTTTAACCCATTCTATTCAAAGTTAACCTTAAGTATACATACTAGGAGCAGTGGGCTGCCGCGGTGCAGCGCCCGGGGAGCAGTCAGGGGTTAAGGGCCTTGCTCAAGGGCCCACAGTGTTGGTGACTGGGACAAGCGGTCGCTGTCACTTTGACACCTCAACCTCTTGCCAGTCCGGGGGCTCGAACCAGCGACCCACCGGTTACAAGTGTGCTTCACAAACCACTAGGCCACCACTCCCTCGAATGACTTCCCATTTCTTGTTTTGCACAGAATTTAGGTAGTGCAAATGGTTAATTTCTGGGATTTGATTAATGCGACATGTAAAATGAAGTGATTTAGATGAACTATCACGTTTTCAAGCTTAGCTTTGGTTCATTTTCCCAACAGAACAGTGCATTACAGATGAGGACTGTTGAAAATTCAAAAATCCGATTATTCTTTCTGTTTTCACAGTGTCTGGCTCTGATAAATGGTGTAATTTTGGCAATTTTTTAAAGATGGCATGCCTTTCAAATCCACTGCTGGGTTTGGGGGTTCAGAGGATTAATACAAAAAAATAAAAAACATTTTAAATCACGACGCATTACAACCTTGGAGTCGACTAATGTGGTGTGGCGCAGCAGCCTCGCTAATGCAGACGTACATACAGAAACAATTATAAGTAAAGTGAGAATGTGAGAGAGAAAAAAGCAAACTTTCAAACAGAATAACTTCTGAGAGACTGTAGAAGTATGATGTCACTTGCTCTGTTACTAGACGTTTTTCTGCCATCAAACCCATGACCCCATGTTTCCCAAAGTCCCCTCTGGCGGGACGACGATGGGATGTCTTACCTGTCCCTGCACGACCAAAAACGTCCCTCTACTCCAGAGGCGTCACTTTGATTTACAGACCCACAAGGAGCAGGAAGAGCGCAGTCAGGAGAAAGCTAATGGTGTGGAAATGCTGAGAGGGCAGCAGGAATTTCAATGGGGCAGTATTTCTTTAAATGTGTGGTACAGAGGGAAAAGAATAAAAAGGAGTCACATGTGTTGTTGTTGTTTTCCTCCAGAAGACATCCACTTGACAGGAGCATCTTTCTCTTTTTATTACAGCAAGTGTATCGCCTGTTTTCTTTTGAGTGGATTAGATTTGACACAGCTGTGAATTTTCATTCCTCTCTAGGAGGCGGACAGCTGGGAAATAATCGAGGGGCTGAAAATCGGCCAGAGCAACGTCCAGAGGCCTGATAAGCACGAGGGTTTTATGCTGAAGAAGAGGAAATGGCCCCTGAAAGGCTGGCACAAGGTACGATCCACAGGCCAAAGGAAACACAAAAGCTTGTGCTGCTGGAAAAAACACTTTCAAAGACAGCCGCTCCTCGAATGCTAAACAGTTTGTTGTCTAACAAAGTGAAAGAAATTGCTCTTTTCATGCACCTTACTTTACCTTCTCTTGCCTCCCCAGCAAGCATACAGGATATTTCACTACTTTCAGCAACAGCTATGTCACAAATTACATGTTATACAACAGCTTCTGACATAATCAACTGTAGATGACGTAGAATTTGTGTAAAATCTACAACATTAACAGGTCCAATGTCTATTTTTTCCTGTTATTTACCATGCGCATTATTTTTGTGGTTATTTTTCTCCGCAGCGTTTTTTCGTTCTGGACAACGGTATCCTGAAGTACTCCAAGTCCCCTATTGATGTAAGTAACCCTGACTATCACCCACAGGCAGAAACAGGGCAGCCCGGCCTGACATCAGCCCGCTTTGGCAATGAGTCAGCAGAAACATCTGCATCACGGGTCACGATGTTCAGTGTGTTTCAGTACGCCATGTCACTTTTGCAGGAAAACTAAAATTTCACTGACATAATGGAAACGTAACAGAACACGAGACTGTGAAGAAGGAAATATGCACACTCATAAGTAACTTGTACTGTCTTTTGAATAGTGTTTCAGTACTTGAGTGTGCATTGTTTCCTTGATTGAGATATCTTCTTCATCACTTTTGTCCGAGCAAAAGTCCAAATCAGTTCAGTGGAAAAATATGTATGTTTTTCGCATTTGTTCATTCCTATCGATTGATTTCTTCTCCTGCAGACAGATTTTTTTGCCCTCTCTATAGCAGAGGTTCTCAAACGTATTGCTCCACATCAGATTTTGAATCAAAGTCAGAGGTCTGGAACAGTTTGCAATATCAAAATACATTCGAGCTTAGTGGGAGAAATGACACAGTTTGCCTGCAATCAGTTGCATCACTGTGACCTTTAAACCCTCAGGTTATATTGCATCACAAGCGCCACATCTCTTGCGATTGGACCTGCATGAAACCGAGGCAGCCTCAGACAGTTAGTCTGCATTTATTTCCGACCCAGATGTTTTTTTTTTTTACAACCACATCTTCCCTAGTTGTAAAAATAAAATAAAAAACATTGCATTGTGACATTCTGTCATGAACTGATGGCAAATTCTCTGGTGTGACACTAATGCATGAACTCGGCAGCAACAATACAACTCGACACTCTCTACAATTTATTGAGCAATAGAAAATCCATAGATTTCTAAATTGAAAACGTTACACTCCATAACAGACTATTCAGAACACAAGGTACAAGCTGCGTCTGGACTATGAGAAGCCCTGTTCCATAGCAACATGTGCTACAGCTGACTGAAATTTGTGGAAAGCACGTCCTGGACAGTCAGTCTTTTGTAGCTATTATGGGTAATTGGTTACCATGACTTTGAGTATACTAAAGGATCAGAACTGCATCATTTTGTAGTTATATTTAAGCTGATTTTCTTCCTAGATTAATATCAGAAAATGTTTTATTGCCAAGTTAGTTTTCACATAGGAGGAATTTGACTTGCGCTGCACGGTGGCTCGGTTGTTAGCACCGTCACCTCACAGCTAAAAGGACAAGCTAGGACGTCTGGTATCTTTCTGTGTGGAGTTTGCATGTTCTCCCTGTGCAGCGTGGATTCACCCGAATCAGCTGGGATAGGCTCCTGCGACCCTACAGAGGATTAAGCCGTGTATAGATGATGGATGGATGGATGGAATTTGACTTGGTGATTTGGTGCATAACATTAAATGCTGACAAGAAGAGAGTTTTTAAAAGGATGAAAAGCAAGTGTTGCAAGTCAGTAAATAGCAAGTGTTCCAAGTAAAGACAAAATATATATTTTTTGTTTTTGTGCAGATTAGATGAGTTATAATACAAAAATATTTCTACATACTGAAGAGCAATGCCAGAAGCAGTTGCTCAGATTCAAGCAGCCCTTGTTAGGACTCACAAAACAGATGCCAATTCATTCATTCACATCAGTTGGCTAAACAGATTTAACCAGATGAAAGTCTGAGGGCCCGAGCATGAGTCATCAGTAGGTTGTGGGATTCTGCAATTTATTCAGCCTTAGAAATGTGAAATAACTTTGCTTTAAAGTGGAATACAAATAATAAATTATGTGTATGCATAAGTCAAAAATATGCATCTATCATTTCCCTCAGATCCAAAAAGGAAAACTTCACGGCAGCATCGACGTCGGCCTCTCGGTCATGTCCATCAAAAAGAGGGCCCGTCGCATCGACCTGGACACCGAGGAGCACATCTATCACCTGAAGGTAACACCGATGATAACTCAGTATTTCAGCATCGACAAACAGGAGGTCAGCGGATGACGGTGGTCATAGCTCTCTGTCCTCTTCAGGTCAAATCTCAAGACATCTTTGATGCCTGGGTGTCGAAGCTGCGTCACCACCGGCTTTATCGCCAGAATGAGATTGTGCGATCTCCCCGGGAGGCCACCATGAGAACGTTTCCTCCCTCAGCTGCCATGGAATCCCCCCAACCCGCCCCGAGTGTGGTGAATGAAGCCAAGGTAGGATCTTCTCTTACTGTTTGTGCAAAAAATGGCTCATTCCAAAGGGCTTTTAAATAATCAATCACATATGCAAACTGGATTTTATTGAGTTACTTTTTAGAATGACATTAATAAAAAGACACTAAGCACACTGTAAGGAGATTAGCTGAAAATCTGAGTTTGGAAAAAGTTAGTTTGACATTTTCGGAGTGTGCTTATTCACTTTCTTGCCAAATCTAACACCTGAGGGTAGAAACATCTTCATGCTAATCTAACCTGAGGCTCAAGTTCCTCATTTATTATACAGATAATAATCTCACTCTCAAATAAGTGAATAAAGATGGACCTTCTACTCAAAGAAATCTGAACATTTTTCATACTTGAACTGTGTTTGGGGCTCGAAACTAGTCTCTCTCTCACTCTGTCGTCTCATCAGTCTGCAATGATTTATTCAAGAAGAGCATGTCATGGGTTATGAGCCTAGTTCTGTTTTTATTGGAAACTGGGAGAGTGTACCAAAATATCACCCAGAGTTAAAAGTTTTTCAGTTTTCATGTGTTGAAGCTGCTGTTTGACCTTGTATGAGCTGAAATCTTGCTCCACATTGCTGTTTTCACCTGATATGTCCCCAGTATTATGTCATTAATTGCCAGACTAATGGACGTGGATTGTAGAGAGATATCTGCCTAATGCAGTAAAGCTGATTGAACAGGTAATTGCCTCCAGACCATTAGGATTACAAAAAAAGGGTTGGTTGTCTAGACTGTTTCCAGTTTAGTATGAGCTGTGCTCCCCGTCGCTGTGTTTGAGGCGTGTAAAGGTGCAGGCCGGCCGGCTTCTCTTGGGACTGATGTTCCGTGCCACATGGAGGCCATTAGAGGTGATCAGTAGGATTTGGATTCTAAGCAGCTGGCTGCAGCCTGATGAGCTCTCCCAGAAGAACAGCTCAAATGAAAGACTCCAGTCCTAGAGTCAGAATTAACTGCTGCATCAAAGGTTAGCAGGAAGATATCCAACATCTTCTGCAAGTAAGAAAGCTTTCGTGCGTGCTCCTTACAGCAGATAATAAAACACATTGTTCCTGTCGTGTCTTAGTCTGACCTGTTGTAAGTTGTCAGAGATCGTATATTTTCTTGCTAAGCTCATTCATACCCTTACGCATTAGCTGAAAGCTGCCAATATCGACCAGTTCTTCACTCTTGGCTGCCGAACAGATTCACTGCAGCTGTTGCAGGTTTGTCATGTGACCTGGTCAAGGACACCAGAGATCCATGAGGAATAAAGGTTTTATTCGAACACAAGTGATGGTTTTCTGTACAGAATAGTGCAATAGAATTCAAATACAGCAGCTCTGATAAAGGTATTTATCAGAATCAGAAGGTTTTATTGCCATATAGGTTTTCATAAACAAGGAATTTGACTTGGTGTTTTAGTGCAGTGAAACAGTGACATATAGTTTTTAAAGTTTGCCAGTCGTAGTTAAAAAAAAAAGTATAACAAGATAAATAAGAAGCATTGATAAAAAGTAATAGAAATATTACCAGTGTTTAGGAACATACAATTTAGCCACTTAAAATTAGTCCTATACAAGGTTGCAGGAGTGTCATGTAAACAAGTACTTCAAATGTTCAAAAGGATAATAATAATAATAATCCTATTTAAAAGCTGTGCATTAATATAAAGCATAAAGTCAATGTCTATGTTGGGGGGGAGGGGCAGAACTGCTCTCAGCTTTTTAAATTAAGTATTTGCTGCTTTTCTCTGTGTTTTATCATTTCAGTATAATACATGAAAAACATTTATGCATATACTTTTATGTTTTACTAGTGACTTTTGAGCATGCAAAATAAGCTCACTTTTTCCCAGAAACACCACAGCGCTCATCTGTCAGTGTACCAAGCAAGACAGACTTCTTCATATTTTTCATCTGACTAATGTATTTACTCAGTGATCACGTTTTTCTTTTCTTTCCAGTCAAAATGAATCTTGTTATTTAAAATGCCTACTGATGCAAAACTGTTTTCACATGAATGTGATTTATGTAACATACATACGTGCCCTCTTATTTTTTCCTCCGGTTCCATTTTGTCTGAAACCACAGCTGTAGCCGAAACTATTTCTACATTACTCAAGAGCATAATTTGTATATCAGTTGCAGCCCTGAATCAGAATATTCATTTTTTAATAATATCACTGTTACTTGAAGTATTATCAGTACCTGTTGGACTTCCTCTAACATGCACACCTCTATTAATTCTGACGTGATGTTTCAGGCAAAACAACCAAACCTCTGACTTGTTTCTTCACCACAGCAGGCCAAGCCCAGCAGCTTGCCGTGGCAGCCGGCGGCCCCCAGCAGCAGCAGCAACAGCAGCCTGCCTGCTTCTTACAGTAACGGACAGAGCAAGGTGGTCGCTTGGCTGCAGGAATCAGAGGAGATGGACAAGTGTGCAGAGGGTAAGTGCAATTTTCGCTCCCGATTCTGGGAGCAAATCTGATTTGACAAAACGAGTGGATTAAATCAAGCCTTTGGGCCTCACCGTAAATCCCTGAGAGGTGGATGGGTGACTGTTTCGTGACACATAATGCCGAATGTGTTTGTGAGCTCGTGGGTGTGAATTTTATTTTCAGAGCTCGCACGCTGCCAGTCCAACTTGACCGAGCTTAGCCGGTTATTGCAGAGTCTGGAGATTCTACAAAGGACACAGTCAGCGCCCAATTTCACAGATATGCAGGTAAAACACATGCACACAAATATGTTTGCACAAACGGAAACACACACGCACACACAAATGCACACGGGTACAACGGAGAACAGATGAAGCAATTTAGCGTTTCATTTAAAGATTTCTTTCTACGCTGTTCTCTGCTGCTTTGTGAAGTCTGTGTGTGTGTGTGCGTGTGCGCGTGTGCGCGTGTGTGTGTGTGTGTGTGTGTGTGTGTGAGTTGTTCAGGATGACTCAGGTAGTGATGGAGGAGTTTCAGTCTAAAAAAAGGGGCTTTTAAAACCCTCAGCAGTCACCTTCACAGCCCGTCTACACACACATAGTACAGCGATGCTCACTAAACACCCGCTGCTTCTCTAACTGATCGATATCTATTGATTTATTGTTTATTTTGTATTATAGTTTTGGGCTGAAATGCATTTTTAACACCACACATTTCATTTTTGTTTGCGATCCATTTGTAGGAGTGTTGCTCCTTTTTTTGGTCATTTCACTGCAATTTGTGTCTTAACTTTTGCTTTTTTTGCTGTTGTATTGTTTGTCCTATTAACCACACTTTGCATATTTTGATCCACGTGTGCCGCAAAGACCAATTATGTAGAACTGTCAAAGAAAGAAAAGCGCTTGAACAGAAGATGGAGAACAAAAAGTGTCGGCAAAGACGCAAAATTCCAGCTTCAGGTATTTTTCTTTTCAGATCTTCACTCTGTCACTTACAGCACACACAGATATGAATTAGATGTTTTGCAAAGACTGCACTTATAATTAAAATCTGGATATAACTGGAGTTGCAAATTTTACTGTAAAAAACTACTGTGTTTTTCATTTTTAACACACTATACAGTACCTATAGAGCAGAATGTTTCTATGCAAAACTGTTTTGTTAGTGGTTGCAGACTGATATAACTGAGAGGTCACAGTTTTGAATCCTGCATGTCAAAGAGTGAAAAATACAATCTACTCCCATCATTACAACATTATGACACTATTACAACACAAATACGCAACTACAACACATTTTGCCTTTTCTGTCTTCTTTTCTGTACACTTATTAGTGTTGTTTGTCACTGGCTGAATACCTTTTGTTAATTTACCTTTATGTTGCATAACATATTAAGCCATGAAAAGACTAAATGGGCTTCCATTCCCTTTTATACACTTTGTGAACCTTTTATGTGTCACATTAGTGACAGAATAAAGCGCCTTGATGGTTGATCTTAGAGATTTCTAGAACAAGCAAGACAAAGGCTACTCAACTTACTGTTTGGTTGTGAAAATGTTTCACCACTAATCTACAAAATGCAACCTAAAGGACAAGCAGTGAAACATTTCCAGAACCAACACACTAGTTCTTTGACTGTATTTTTTATTTAACTATTATTATGGTAATGCCATCGCTATGAATACTGCTCTGCAAGGACTCCCGTGTTCTTGACCTTGGTGATTCAAAAGATTTTTGCTCATATGGAGGATATCAGCAGTAGGTGAAGTGTGAATAAGAAGACCGTTATTATGTGGTGAAATTATCCTTCAAAATCATTTCCATGAAACTAATAAAAAAGGAAAGTTAGTGCTCCAACGTGTGAATGGTACAATGATAATGTACATTCAGAGCTAACTACTGTATGTCTTGCTGCTTCTGGCTGTCAGACACGCAACACATTAGCGTTTTCCTGCCTCTAAGCTGGTCCACTGTGGTTGTCATGTCTCTCCAGGTCCCTCTGTCTGCCAGCATGTCCCCCGTCCGCCTCCACTCATCCAACCCCAACCTGTGTGCAGAGCTGGTGGACTTTCAGCCCCCCGTCTCCCGCCTGACGGACAGCGTAGAGTGTGCCAGCGACTACATTAAACTTCAGGAGGAATTCTGCACCATTGCCCAGAAAGGTAAGCTGGCCAGGCAGCCTGTATGATGTTCTTAAAAGCATGATTGTGCTTTATCACAACCTGGATCTTATTATCGTATAGTAGCTTTACTCATCGTTTGTCTTGGTTATGATATCATTGTATTATTACTGAATGACTTTGGTGAGATCCAGGAACAAGGCATTGAAACAGTCACGGGTGCAAAAGACACAGGAGATGATCACAGGTTTCCGGCAAAGCTCCTAGTTAACCCTCTGAACTCTAGCAGTTTCTGGGCATTTTTTTGCTCCTGTCACATTTTTTATTACTGTAAGCTCATTTTTTACTGCAATATAAAGTTCTGCACCTCTGTGGAAACAGCACAACCATGGCTAGAAGTAGAGAGAGCTCCAAAATGTTTTTTTTGCTGTATAACAAAGTTATAATGCCATAAATCCTTTAAAAAAAAAAGGTTAAATTTCTTGATTATTTATTTATTTTACAAAAATTGAAAAAGAAAGTGCAGACAGGTGTTACCAATATGGGACAATTATAGTGGCTTTACACGCTATAGATATTTTTATATACTTACTTACATACTTCTATATATACTTCTATATATATACTATCTACTCTGAGTTAACACTGCCTGCAGTTCAGCCCAGTTAAGCAAAAAAGTCCCAGAATTTTTGTCACATGACTATTGGTCACAACTGAGTAATGACTTTATGTTGCGCTAAGGAGTGAAATTTCTTTTGTTTTGTACTGAATCTGGTTGATGCAAATGGTTTATTTTTGGCAAATTTTCAAATGCGACCAGTAGAATAAAAATTGTTTCGATTAAATATCATGATTTTAAAGTCAGATTTGTTTAATTTTTCTGATGGAACAGCACTTCAAAGATGAGTAATTCAAGGACCATTAGAAAGTTAAAAATCCCATGATACACTCTGTTTTTAAAGTTTCTATCTCTGATAAATAGCATCATTTTGGACTTTTTCTTTCTGAAGATAACATACCTTTCAAACCCGTCAGCAGGTTTTAGGGTTCAGAGGGTTAAAGAGGGGGAAAAAATGTGAGAAGTAAAATTAAACACTCTCCCTTCCATAACCTTGTAAAGGCAGATTTTAAACCCAGTTTGTCTGTGCAGTGAAGGATTAATAACGTTTCATCCCCAAATTAAGACAAACAGAGAATCTAGTTCACGTTTTCTCAAGTTTTTTCCAGCAGGCTTCCTCTCAGATGCCTCAAAACGTTTACACCTGTCACACAATTTATAGCAATCATTAACAAAGATAGGGGAAGCGACAAATTAAACAGGATCCAAAGTGAGTTTTAGTGAAGTAAAAGTCAGCATGATAGCGTCGGCAAACTCGTGTTTATTTTTCCTGAATAAATAATATTAATTCAACTTAGATTTACTCCATATTTATCCTGTGATCATCCACATGCCCCCTGTTGTCGCTCTTTCAAACTAAACTGGTTGTGAATGGCTTTTTTGATCATCTTATCAATTATTTATTGCCCTGTTGGATTAGTTTAAGCAATATCCCGGTGTTAAAAATAAACTAACTTAGTAAACACAACATTGTCACAACTGATAACACTGACCAAAGCTGAAGTGTAAATAAAATGGAATTTCATTTCAAGTCCAGTTTGGCTTAATTCCTCATTAACATTTTCATTTTTTTTGTTTCACAGTTAGTGCTGAAACAATTAGTTGAATAATCAATCAATCAATCAATCAATCAATCAATCAATCAATCAATCAATCAATCAATCAATCAATCAATCAATCAATCAATCAATCAATCAATCAATCAATCAATCAATCAATCAATCAATCAATCAAGTTACAAGACAATATATATCCAATAATTTAGACAATCAATCAATAATTTAAGGAATGTATTAAGCACAAATGCAAAGACTTTTAGGGATTAGCTGCCTGTTTTTTGTTTTAATTTATTGTACAAGACCAACACCTAAAGGATGTCACTTTGGAATTTTGAAGGATACATCTTTTATTATTTACAGATATTCTGTAAACCAAACAATCAGTCACTTATCTACAATCTACAATTTAATTTAGCAGACGCTTTTATCCAAAGCGACGTACATAGGTAGGTAGGCGGGGCGGCATTAAGGACCTTGCTTAAGGGTCCTCACTGGATAACTGCGCCCTGACCGGCATGTCAAAACCTTTGTAGAGCAATGAGTGCAACCCTAGTTATGAATTAATTAATTTTACTTGCAAAACATCATCACTCATCAACACTATCAAGTGCTTCTATTTAATTGTTCACATTGTTGACTTTTGAAAACAGTCACCTAAAGGTAACAGTAAAGTAAATATATTCTGTTTTCCCATAAACAATATTCTCCTCTGCGGTGCTAATGTATCACATGTAAACTAAATTTAACATCAGGCTGTTCTGTCATACCTTAAGGTCACGCTGCAGAATATTTTCTATGTTAAAATTGACTGTAAACAGCAGACATGTTGACTAATATACCCAAAAGCTGTTCATTTGTCACATTTGATTCAGTCTGGTCAGCCTGCCTTTATGTTGTGGGAGTCTTTTTCAAGTTGCTTTACTTGACAAAGTAGCAATATCAAACATTAAATGTAGTTTTTGGACTTACAAGAAAGAAATTCATACTGCTTTGGGAGAATGAAGAGTAAAAGTGAGAGTTTCACACAAAGTTCCCAAAGCAGCCGAGTAAGACTTTGATCTGCTGAAAGGATCGGAAGGTTACAGTTTCTTGCTTTTGTCTTGTCTCTCTGCAGTTCACTCGCTGCTGAAGTCGGCCTTCAACACTGTGGCCATAGAGAAAGAAAAGATCAAACAGATCCTGTCTGACCAGGAACAGTCGGACCAGTCAGCCCAGATCAACTCTCTCAGGAAGTCTCTGTCGCAGGTAATGAGCTGCCTTAAACCATTACCCATTTAACCATGATGCCTCTATCCTCCTACTGTTACTTAGAGTTAGTTAATCTGAACTGGTTGTCAGACGTATGGGACTGTATGCTTCATATAACTGCTAAATATGATGTCTTAACATGTAATTACCAGGAGTGATCAGGACATTACAGCTGTAATTTGACCGATGTCTCTTTGGTGACTTTGAGCCCATTTTGTAGCTGTCATGTTTGAAGATACGCTCATGACGACAAGCTGTCAGATAAAACACACAAGCTACAGTTTATCCAAAGCAGGCACAGTAATCACAATTAGAAAAGATGATGTGTGGAGATGAGAGCAGAGGCAAGTGAATCGTGAAAGTCCAATCATCTTCACCCATATTAATTGGCGAGAGAGAGAAGTCTGCAGTGCAGTTCATTAACTCTGCTCCTTGGGGCTGTCTCTCAACCCCAGTGATTTAATTGGACTGTTCCTCTGCTAACAGTTGACATCATTTCAGCGAAATGTTTCACTTGCTGCTTCATCTCCGTTTTGTTCCTAATTGGATGCTTGTGTGACACGGTTGTCAAAGGCTGGAGGTCAGGTCTCACGGCTAAAGCTCTGTGGGAGGTTGATAATCGGGAGTTGTGGTTGCTATCGCTACAGCTGCTGATTTTAACTGTTTTAATCCCTGCAGGATATTACTAAGGGACATGTGTGTTTTATACTTACATGTATGTACTGTTTATATTTAACCCTACATTACATTTTCTTACTTACCACTATGTAAAATATAGTCCGGCAAACTTTTAGCAAACAGCTCCTTCTTTAGACATCCAGCAGTTACATTCATTTAGAGTTGTGTTTCCAGTCAGCTGTTAAATGTCAGTCCTTTATCCACCATCTTTTAGCTCTGTTTTTGATGACTGCAAACGTTTGAGGAAAATATCTGGCCCTTTACCTGCCAAATGCTCCACTATGTTCACCAGCTAACTTTGACTTTCTGCTCTTCAGGGGCTGGGCAGTGGATTTGTCACGTATTTTGCAGCTGTTTGTTGCACATGAAATAGAATTAGAGCGAGGAGAGTGAACCAAAACAGAAAAGACATGGGCCTGAAAATGAAGGCAGTGAGCTGAAACATGCTGAACAGCTCCACAGTGCCTCAGGGAACTGCAGAGTGCAGTGAATCTCTGTGGGCTCACTGGTGGTGACCTTTATTCGCATAGTCAAAATATTGATCATAGCTGCTTTAACCCTCTGAGCCCCAAAAACCAGCCCATCTGTGATGTGACGTTCAGTCAGGAAACTTCAGCTTTAAGTTTAAATCGTGATATTTCATTAATATCACTTCATTTTAAATGCCTTGTTAAAAAAAAAATGGCAGCAAAAAACAGTTTGCTCAAACCAGATTCTGTAAAAAACTAAAAGTGTGCCACTCCTTAGCAGTCATGACTCACTCAGCTATGACCAACAGTCATGAGCCTACTGGGCTGAACTGCAGGCTGTTCTTACACAGAGCAGATAGGAGAAAAGAATAGAGACAAATTAAAAATGAAAGTAGTAAAATATCTATGGTATGTAGTCATCAGTTTTTAAAGTTTTGATGACACCTGTGGGCACTGTAAGAAAAACTTTCATGATTTATGGCATTATAGCTTTGTTATTTCTACTTCTAGCCACGGCTGTGCTGTTTCCATAGAGGTGTAGGACTTTATATTGCAGTGAAAAATGAGCCTACAGTGAGTAAAAAAAGTGACTGGAGTAAAAAACACCCAGAAACTGCTTGGAGTTCAGAGGGTTGAAGAGTATCTTAACACTTGGCAGGTTTTATTGCCTTATTTTGTTTAAAGTTTCAAGTGGTTTTTACCTCATAAAATGTGACCAGAAGTTTGCTCTCTTGAACATTTAGCACCACCTGAGTGAATATTCACATCCTACTGCAGTCCAACTGTTAGGGATACATAATGTTGAATTTATCTTATATCCAATATGCCAATATTTTCCTACTAGTTTCTGCTGATTGCCAATACTGATATACATACATATTTTCCACCTATCTGCAGATAAATTAACATGTTATTACACCTACTCTTATTGTGATGGCCCTCTGGTAGGTGCAAACATAGAATGCAAACCTATTTAAACATTCACTGGGCAAAATCGGAAAACAACTTCAATTTACATGTAAAACAGGCCATATTTGTTGTTATGTAACATTTTCAGACAACACTGTAAACCTTTAGTCTGACAGCCTGTCGATGCACATTTTGGGCCAATGCCAATATCTAATTTTTAAAACCTTTTTCGACAAAAGCCAGTGATGATGCAGATACCATCGAGCATTCCTAGTATGAGTATATGAATGTGTTAAGATCCATATTTCACTTTGTTTAATTGAAGTGTTTTAAATACACTGATCAGCCACTGACAGGTGAAGTGAATAACATTGATCATATTGGTACTATGTGGTGTTCTGCTGGAAAACCTTGGATTTTGCCATCCATGTTGATGAGACTTAGACACCCAAATAAACATTGTCCCAGAACAAGCACACTCCCTCATGCAAATGGAAATCCCAAATGTCACTGGCCTACCCCCACAGGAAAATGCAGCCCACCACATGGCAAAAACATCAAATAATCAGGAACATCTTGAGGAACATGACAATGGCCCAAGATGTTGATTTGACTTCCAAACTTA
>OMNN01006499.1:6001-19466 GCA_900302755.1 Chromis chromis
GGATAAAAGAGACACAACCCTCCAAAGTCTTTATACAGTGGTGCTTAAAGGTTTGTGAATCCTTTATAATTTTCTACATTTCTGTGTAAATATGACCTAAAACATTATCAGATTTTCACACAAGTCCCGAAAGTAGAAGAAAACCCAATTAAGCAAAGGAGACAGAAATATTTTGAAGATGTAACTGAATGTTTAGACCATATTTGACCAGGATTAGCAGTAGTGAAAATCTTCATCCTCTAATGTGCAAATAGTAGCATGTTGTCATTTTGAAACCTACCCAACAGCAGCAACAACAACAAAAAAACATTTTTCCTACCAGTGAAATATGACTTTGGAGAAATACCTCCACACTAATCAATACTGTGTCTCTTTCAACCTGCAGCTGAACAAATTATCAAACTGTTCAGTTGTTTTGTTGATATTGCAACCACATTTTAACTGCTTGAAGAGACATTTTAGACAGACTACCACTCGGTTATTATCTAGAAATCAGCGTTTAAATCCTAGTTGCTCACTAGAATGATCATATTCTAGCAGACTGTTTCATCATGTTGAGAAATCTTCACAGGCCTGCTATACTCAATTATATTTACTGAGCTATGATTAGACAATCGCATGTTTGGGAGTGTGGTTTAGCAAATGGTTAATTGGCTGAAAGCGAAAGATAAATTGCACCAATGTTCACATGCAAACAGGACCACCGGACAGATTGGAGAGTCGAGCTGCCAGTCAAACCGATTGTGTGATTGCCCTCTTTTCCTTCCCCGCCCGACCATCTTATGACTATTAGGATATAAAAACCTAAGTAGTCAGCGTCAGCATTAGCCACCTGCCTCAGCCAACAGGCCTTACTGCCTTATAAAACAGAATGTGAATGTAGGACATTGATAGTCATTCACCTAAAAACCAGAATCTGTACCAGACATCTTCTGAGGATTGTAGATTGTCCTGCAGATTGTGGAATTCTGTTAAGTGAGTTAACGTCTTTGCTCGCTTTATCATTACGGCTGAAAATGACTTTCAACTTTGCCTCAGGCTGCTGAGGGGATGGGATCCTATTTAGACACAATCTAGAGGGCTGTTGATCAAGAGGGCACTTCACTGTTCTGCTGCATGGCGGTAAATCTCTATCACGCCGACACACGTCTTCTCTGCAGCTGCTCAAGTAGTTTTTCTCCAGGTGTGTTTAGTATGTGGCAGTGTCTGAAAATACGTACTCACGGGACATAAATGCAGGGTCAAAGGTCATTTGTGCCTTTTATTGCACAGACTACTCCCTCTTAAATGAGTGTAAATGTGTGTACAGTTTTTTTTTTTTAAATATATGATCATGTGCATGTAACCAAGCCATGTAAAATATGTTTTGACTGTAAATAATGTAAATAAATATTTAATGAAGGATCCAATGTTCCTTCGAGAAAATAAATCACCTCAACTGCTTTTTGTGCATTCTGTTGAATTCATTGTATTTTTTTTTAAAAGCAAAATGTCAAAAAAAAAATTGCTGGTTTCAGCTTTCAAATATGACTATGTGCTGTTTTTTTCTGTACAAAACCATTATATCAGAATATGGCACTTTGAGCTTTAGGAATCTTGGATCTCGGCCATTTTTCACTATTTTCTTATATTTTCATGACAGACTCATCAACCAAGGAAATAATCTGCATAATAACAGATCATAAAAGTGGTGGCAATGTTGGCCTACGTAGTTTGGATCATAAATAAAATTCAAAGTAAGCCTTTTTGACAGGATGATGCTTGAATATCGGAAAAGAAATCCATTTTTTACTCCCGATTGATTGGGCTTTTTTATAGTATTTACCAACCTGTGTGCGAATGACAACACAACCAAAGCAGTTGAGACCTAAAATGATCCTTTACCTTGCTGATAGATGAGAACGTTATTGATTATTCAGAATAAACAGAGAAACAGGTTGTAGGGAGAAGACAAAGTCTACAGAGGGGGGATGTTTTTCATCCAGATGCATTTATTTCTACTTCAGAAATAGAGATACTGACGCAAAACTCGTAAATCTTCATTTCCTTTGCAAACTCTGGTCATTAACTTGTGTTGGGCTGCGCCTGTCCCATCCCAACACAAGCACTGTGATGTACGACGGCCATTAAAGCCTCAGAGGAGGCAAAAACTACTTGAAGATGCCAGTCACAGCCAACACACACATATACCCCGTCACATCCTGGCTGTATGCGCTCCATCTGCTCTCTCCATACAGCAAACTTTTGAAATTTCACTTGAACACCTCCATCTGTTTCATTACATTACGATGTTCCACTAAGTTTGTTCTCACTGGCTGATCCATCAGTGTCGGTTCAGTGATATCAATCACCTTGTAACTATAAAACTCTATGTAAAATCCAACCAAAAATAAAATGAATTTAACTCCAGTATCATGGCAGTGAGTCAGTGGATCAGTAGAAGTTTATCTGGATGTGAGATTGGTGCAGTCATTTATGGTCCCCAGATGATGAACTGTTGTAGTTTTGCTGATTCATTCATCGAAAACCAACATCAGGTGTCAGCAGCTGGATAGCTCAGTGACTAAAACCCCTGTGTAGGCCTCCTCAGAACCTTATGCTAATAACCTTATTTGCTCCTTCTCTGCACAACACCTGGCTTTGGCATGGGAGATCAGTGGTTCAAACTCCCAGTCAGGGCGCAGTTGTCCAGTGAGGATCCTTAGGCAAGGTCTTTAATGCTGCTCCTGTCTACCTACCTATGTACATCGATTTGGATAAACGCGTCTGCTAAATCAAATTGTAGAATTGTAGGTCAATATCAATATGTCCAACTTTGGTTTACAGTATGATCAAACTGCAAAACTGATATTCTCTCAAGCCTCAGCTGTACTTTATGTTTTATGGTAGTTAGCAAATATTACCATGTTAACACAAGTAAACATGTTAACAAACGGCTTCACTGTAAGTATGTTTTATCAGTGGCTTTTATAAGCATCACTTTGTCCGAATGGGGCCTCGCAGAATCAGCAGCATGGTTGCACAGTCTTATGTGATACTTTAGTCCAGAATCCACGTAATTTAGAGGGAATTTATATTTAAATCTGACATAATTCATATTTTATCAGCAATGCATCAGATCATATCTGTAGAGCGTTTCAAATTCAAAACTCTTAAAAACTCAGTGCATGTTGCTGCTGCGGCACCAGTTGGCAAGTTAGTGAGCAGCTTGTGGAGCATTAATCAGCCAAAGAGGGAGTGGTGGCGCAACGTTTAAGTCCCTGGGCTACTGATCGGAAGGTCAGAGGATCAAACCCCCACTGCGGCGGCCACTGTTGGGCCCTTGAGCAAGGCCCTTAACCCTACCTGCTCCAGGGGCGCTGTACCATGGCTGACCCTGCGCTCTGACCCCAAATGGGATATGCAAAAATTGAATTGCCCCCTTGGGGACAAATAAAGTTTCTAAAACAAAAAAAGAGCCAGTGAGTGGAGACCAAAAACAGAGCTAAAAGGAGGTAAACATTTGACCTACTTTTTAGAGCAGGACAGAAAAAATAATGCTAATGTTGCTCCACATATATGTAGAATAATATAAATAAACACAACAGGTGATAAAGATATGTCAGTGCTGTGTTAGTCACAAAATCAGTTAATGCAGGTTCAATATTAAATGTATTTTAAATCTACAGTGTTCCAACTGCTCATGAGTTCAGTGTTTTTTTGACTTGCAAATTATCCTCTAGCAGAAAAGTGAATAATAGGTTTGTAAATATATTCCCTAAGCTGAGTGACAGGGAGATTTACTCCTTTCACACTTTTTTTTCTTTTGACTAATTACTTTAATGTTTCCTTAAAACCCTCTCTAATCACACTGCTGTAGTGGCCATGAACAGACAATGGCGGAAATGATCCTGTAATGATTTTAGAGGGAAACGTTATTGGGTTAAAAGATTTTCCATGAGCAATAAACGCAGCTCTTGTCTATGATAATAAGAGTGAGGTGGTTGATAATTAACAGTGTTGCGTGGAAAAGGATTGAGATTGAAAGATGAAGAATTAGAGGAGTGAAGGACTTTAAGGACTGGCTGGAGAATAAGAAGAATCCCGTGGGAAAGGACGATAAATGTGCAGCAGAAGACGTTTGTTATTTGTAAAGAATTGAAGTGCAGAAGGCAGCACGTCTAATGTGACAATATATGAGGTAAACAAAGAATAACCCAACACATAGAGCTTGAATAGAAAATAGACCACACGTGAGGAGAGCAACAGCTGAAGAATTTCTCCCATGGAGTGGTATAACCTTGAAAGAAGATACACATAACAACAAGAAACACAGCTTTTATAGAGCATGATTGACACTTGAGGCTATCACCTTATTTATCTGACATAAATTTGCACTTGGAGGGAGGGAGGTAAGTGAGAGACAGACAGAAACACATACGGGGCCTGGATGGAATGACATGAACCCAAAGAGGATTTTAAAGCCGAGGAAAGTAATAAACTTCTTCAAAAACAAGCCCCACTGTTTCCCAGATACACACAGCGAGCATCTGCACCACCGCTGAACAAAGCCTCGGACTATCAACCAAACAGCACAGTCTAATCCCATTATACGCTCTCTCTTTGAGTCCGGCTTTACACACACTACACACACTCCATGCGACCGGGCTTAACCACATCAGAGGGACTCACAGTCATTCATGAACACGGGTGGATAATTAAAAAACACAATACTGGATTTTGTTTTCAAAGTGATTGTAATAATTAGGTTTTTGTGGGAAGACAGTGTTCATGAGTGTATAATGTGTTATTTATTTTATTAATTGAAAGATCAGTCACTTTCATGTAGGTATCGGTGAGTTATGAAGGTGCTCAGTAGAAATCTCTGCTGTGAAGTCGGTGACACATTCAGTCATTCGGTGTAACATCAGGGAAATGAGGAGCCAATCAGCTTGGTCGCTTCATACAGTCTGCAGCAATTCACTCCCATATTAGAGCACAGAATGTAATTACAATTCAGAGATGGAAAAATTAAGTGTCTTTTTATTAGATTCTTGCATAAAGGAATCATTTCACATCATTGAAATATGCTTGTTACCAAGAGTTGAAGGAAAGGATGAGCATCACTCTTGCATCTGTTCAGTAGTCAGCGTAGCTTAGCATAAAAGAGAAAACAGCTGGCATGAATCTGTCCAAAGGCAACAAAGTCTACCTTTAAGTTAACTGGCTGCTGGCTGCTGGCTGCTGGCTTTACATTTACCTCAGATTTTATAATTTATGAATGGCATAAACATTGTCATCCGAACAGAAAAGGTGTATTCTCTTAAAACATTTTCAAAAAATTAATTGAACTGATCAAGTATTTAACTAATTTTAAATCTTTGAAAGAAAATCACAAACTGTAAAGAAAAAAAACTGTAATATTCTGGCAGCTGAGGTTTCAAAAGATAATGTAAAAAATAAGTAAAATAACCATCCCATAAAAATACAGTAATTTTGCCCCAATTAAAATACATATATACATGTAAAATTACAAAACCAATACTTCTCTTCCTGTTATTTGTCACCAATCTATTACTGTATATGTACATGTAAACTTTGATCTAATATTTGCATCTATTAAATAAAAAATAAATATTTGTGAAATTGCATTAAATTTTGCAAAAATACAAAAACAATCTCATGTTGCTAAAAGCTTTGAAGAAATGCAAATCTTATAATTTTTCAAAAGTAACTGTTTTTTTATTGTAATTTTACATTAAACGTGTAAATTAATAGTCTGTTGTTTTGTAATTTCACTGATATTTTTGACAAATCTGTAATTTTTTAAAAAGTATTTAAAGAAGTTTATTGTTATTATTGTTATTATTATTTACAGAGTTAGTTAGTTGGCTTAATAATGAATCCTCGTCTGTTCTATATCAGGTTCAAGTTGTTTCTTTAGGATTTAATGTTCTTTAGCTTGTTCTTTTTCATCCAGGGTGGCTGGTGAGCTACCGGTCCATGTTTGTTTCAAATAAACCCTGTACTACATCAGGAATCATAAAATGCTTTACTTCTTGTGCAAAACAAGACAGGTTGTCTCTTGGATAGTTTCTCACAGTTTTCAACAACTGCAGATGAAACATCACTTTTATGGAAACAGGTTACATCACAAAAGCATTGCATAGCAAAAGAGCACATGTAATTATTAATTTACATTCACATGCTTGTTTTCATCCGCTGTCCCTTCATCTCCATGCTGCATATGATCCTCGCTCTCACTTCGTCTTCTTCTTCTTCTTTGATTCTTTGCCTTTTGTGGGCTGCTTTGTCTCTCTCCACGGGAGAAAGTTGTAGGAAACCAGAGCTGTGATGAGGAAAGTCGCCATGCCAGTGTATGAACCAATTACCAGACAGAGCGGCTGTGCCAACACGAACAGACAGAACACGTTCATTGATGCCCGGTCGTCCAGCTCAACCCGATCGTCCTGCGTGGCTTTCATCACTCCAAAGAAATACATTAGTGCCACGGCTGGATAGAAGGCCAGTTCCTGCATCATGGTGACGACGAGGCACTCCCACGCACCGGAAAGCCTTTGGATTTAACATACACACATGTTGGACAGTAGTTTGTGAAGTCAACTCAAGTAATGACTTAATTTCAGAGACACACTCACCCAGATATGATTTAAACCTGCTCCCTGAAGTGTGAAAGTGGATGTGACAGAAAAACAGACTTGGACCTTTGAGCCTTCATAACAACAGTCCTGTCAAACATTATCCACCTACTGTGCTCCTTATCAGGGAAGTTGTTATCATCACAACACAACCTAGGGTTTTCTTTTTTCAGATAAAGCACTTTATTTAATACTAGATCTAACAAAACCGATTATACTTTGCTGTCATAAAAGCTACAAATAGCATTCCTCAACAGTTCACACACATCGGAGTGACCTTCATTTTTCAGCACGTGGATGAATTGACTGCCATGAACTGTGTGACATGTCATAAATGATGTTGAGCTTTTCTTTCACTCAGAAAATGCTTTAGATTTTTTCACATATGTGTTATCTGAAATAAGTGACTTCAAACACACATCTGTGAAGGTTCTCAGTCATCCAGGTCATGGTTATCCTCGTAGTTTCAATCGTAGCATCTGGACTTGCTTGAGTTTGTCGAAGACGTTTCATCTCTCATCCAAGAGGCTTCATCATGTTAAACTGGAAATACCATCTTTAAACAGAGGGCGAGGCTTGCGACATCACCTCTCACCAGTATACAATGCAGTTTTACATTCTCTACCCATGAAGAACAGAACCCATTCTCACCTGGCCACCAAGGACCCTAATGAATCCCATTGTGAGAGGAAAGGACCAAACGACTCGCATTGGCTCCATTCACACCTGGCCAAAACGGGCCCTAACGAATCCCATTGTGAGAGGGAAGGACCTAACGACCCACATAATGAGGCGAGGGGCAGCACACACCCAGCAGACAAAAGCTTCAATAGTGTTACTGGCTGCTGAAGAGTATAAAAATCTGGAACTCCCAACTTGTCAGAACTGATGAAGCCTCTTGGATGAGAGGTGAAACATCTTCGACAAACTCAAGCAAGTCCAGATGCTACGATTGAAACTACGAGGATTCAAACACACAAAAAAGGCACTGTCAGTGATTGGACCCTAATTATTGTTTTCCAGACTCTGTGTCAGGGTAATCTGGTGTTGACTTGCTTCCTAACTTAGCCGCTAGCTGTTAGCATAGCCGTAGCTACAGTGAGAGTAGCTAATTTCCTGGTTTGTGGCAATGGCTTCTGTATCTTGTTCAGTTTTTGTAGTTTCTACTTGAGACATATTTCTGAGACCACAGAGTGATGACAGACAGAGAGAGGAGGCTGCATCAGACCTGAAGTAGCATTTAATTTATCAATAATCTGTCAATAAAAATACTGAGACCAATAATCAGAAAAATGCTAAATATTGGCCATTAAAATCAGCCATGCTGATAATCGGTCTATCCATAGCGTTAACATATAGTCTCTGGTTGGCCCCAAACGTTAACCTTTTTGACCCCTTAGGCAACTCTTCAACAATTATACTGAGCTACATGAAAGCTACTAAATAAAATAGTTCCCCAACAACAAAGATACACAAAATAAACACGAGTTCTTAGGTTATCATTTATTATCTATTTGATTGTTTCTACTTTCACCATTTTCCACCAGGACACTATGTGTGTCTGTTCTGGTTGTGTTTTGCAGGTGCTGGATGGAGGGTCATCAGCTGCCAGAGCCACACCTGGGCCCACTGTGCTCTGTCCTATAAAAGCCTCCCTCACTTTGCCCTCTCGTTCTTTTACTGTGACAGGAGCTGCCCTTCTCCACGGCAAACACAGCAGCAGCACGGTTTTTGTTTTCGTTGAAACAGAGACACACAACCACTGACACACATCCATGCACGCTCTGCATTACTGATACGCTGACGCCTACACTTGATATCGTTTGATGCACGTTTTCCTTCGTTTCTGGGTAAAATAAACAGATTTTTCGTAGACATCAACTCATGTTGTTTCCCTCCTTGTTGCAGTCTTGAGACGGGCTGTGGCAGACTTTACTAAGGATACAGAAAGAAACACAGTTGTAGCAGTAATTAAGAGGTATAGAGCGAACCATGCTACCACTAATCAGAGCTGCAGTAGCCATTCTCCTAAAATGATACACAGACAGTGTTAAGGACATCAAATCTTCATGTATCAACCTCTATGGACACTAGTCAAGCAAAACACCCCTTGCTTCCTGTTTGGTACAAAACTGCAAGATTAAGCTTTGCTAAAGGACATGAAAATAAGCCTGATAGATACTGGGAGCACAGTGTTTGGTCAGATGAGACCAGATGGACCAGAGGCTCAGATGGGGTCCAGCATGTTTGGTGTGAAGCTGGCCAGGACTGCCACAGTGAATTCATCCCAACAGTGAAGCACGAGGTGGGAGTGTGATGAAATGGGGCTGCATGAGTGAAAGGTGTTGGGAGGATGACTTTTATAGATGGCGCCACGAAGATGACTCCAAGTCTCCAGCAGCTTGGCAAAGGAGGAATATTCCAGCATGATAATGATTCGGAGCACACTGCCAAGATCAGAAGCAAAAAATGTGAAAACTACAACCTGGTCATGTGTGTCGCCTGGCATGAATTGGAGAAGTAAAATTACTGTGAGGTGATATAAATCTGAATAAGTGACATTGCACCTCTGCATATTTCTGAAAACTAGGAACTATTTAATGTAGCTGGGTAATGTAGCTTATGTGTTATTTCAGCTTCTGTACATCATTTAATTTTAAAGCTATTAGTTGATATATGGTGTGTTAGTCTGAAGTGTTAATTAGACACACTTGCACTAACATCATACTTTAGTTATGCTTACTCACTTTCTTTCGGATCCGCTTTGTTTTGTTATTGATAAAACCACAGCCGCACAGGGGCTTTTAGGGCAATAATACGTACATAAATGCAATGTGTAATTGTGCAATCATCTGTGACACTGAGCAGAATGCTCCTTCTGGATGTTTTAAAAAGTTCCCCCGTGGAAACTCTGCCTTCTGGGAGTTCTTTGCTGCTCGGCCTGGCATCATTTTCGGTTCATTTTCAGCATTTAAACTCAGCCACAGCGCGCTCTTTTATTCGCAAAGAGCTAATCCCACTCAACATATGCTTCACTGGTAAAAGCAGAGAGGAGCAGAGCGTCCAGGCAGCATCCCCAGAGGACTCGGTGGCGAACTTTCCCCACAGCAGAAAAACTGCTGCACCATTAAAACTTTTAGATAAGTAGCTGCAAGTGGTAAATCAAGAAGTTCATAATTAATTTGAGAGCTTGTGTTCTGTGCTGTGGACCTGCTCAGAAAAAAAGTGTGGTTATTCTTATTATTATTTTGCCCGTGGCTCTAATGCAGCAGCAAGTTCTTTGAATCCCCAAGGCTGTAGTGGGGAAGGGAGCGCTGGGCCGTTCGCCAGCCAATCAGCCACCCAGGCTGCCGTGGTGGCCTTAGATTAATACTGCATGTGTGCGTGTGCTTCAGTCAGTTTGTCAATCTCAGAGCAACGATTCAGGAAAGATTTCTTTGTGATGTTTGCCACCTCAGGAGAGGTTTGATTCTGGATTAAACCGCTGGGCCACAGGAGCAGGATTACACCCTGGGAGGGAACATGTGGCCCTTTTGAACTGGGTTTATCAAACCCCATCCTTCTCTGCAGAGGACAAGCGAGGGACACACTAGCTTCTTGCAGACAGAAGGCCTAAGCAGCCAGTTTAAATCCAGTTCAAGCATAAATCGGAGGTCACTACTGTTCACTTAAGCTGTACCAAATGGCCTCTATTTTAATAATTTACAAACACAGAATGTTGCTGCATTATAAAGTCAGCTCCCAGTGCTGTTCTGAGCTAACTTACTCTTAATCAGGCTCTCTGGTGGCAAGCAATAAATGCAATCACAGACATTTGTGGCAATAATTGCACATAATTTACTTTTTTGTTGTTTTGTATTCCAATAAAGTGGGTGTAGCTAATGGATGCTTTAAATTGGCAAAGTGTATATCTAGTAAACAAGACTGTTCATGTACTGTATTAGCCAAAGTAGGAGTGTTATACCACTACTGACGACAACTGTGATATCTAAAAAGTCAAATATCGATATCATGTCAATATAAATAATCCAGCAGCAGTAGCTGTCTGGTTGACACTCCAACACAGGAACAACATACAGTACAGTTATGAGGAGACTCTCTTCTCCTCAAAAGACACACAATAAACAAAGTTTAACATGATCTTGTTCTTATTGTTTTTTATTTATTTACTTTTTAAAATTTCCTATAGTCATCATGATACATTTGTAATAGTAACTTCTTTGGGACACCATAATTGTATTGTGAGAATTTGAAATCACGGCAGCCCTAAACTAATATTCCCGTCTTAAATTTGGATACCAGTGCAAGTTTGGAATACGCTAAAAGAGTTTAACAAAAATGCAGTTCTTGAATATTCTAAAATGTTTAGCCTCGGCACATAATAATATTAAAAGAAGTCCTTTTTTTTAATGTATTCTTGTTTCTACGTGTCACAGAAAGACTTATAATACCACCAGCTGAATATCAATAAACCGATTGGTAATCAAAGCTTTCATTTCTGTGTTGTTGAGGCAGACAAGGATAAAAATGAGAGATGTTGAAGTTGACGGAAAAAATAGTCTCATTTAAAACGTGACCTTACAGTCACTCATGGCTGCAGTGCATTATGGTTCACTAAAGTTACATTGGAAAAATGATGTCTCTTTCTTTAGGCGTACTATTTAAATATAAAAATATTCTCCTTGATTGTGAGGTACTGGCACAAAAGCCTGATGCTTACTGTTAATATTAGTGTTTTCGGATTTTATTGAGCACTGGATCTACATGTACAGTTGCAAATGATAATCAGAACAATTCACCAACAAATACCAAAGCAGGCTGCATAAAAAAATGGTGAGATTTTTCCTTAAAAAAAGAAATACAACACAATTTCCTGAACAACTGGGGGCATATTGTGCATCACACAACTGCATTACCCTCAACTGCTCAACCTTTTAGCAGCCACACTATTAGTTCCAGCAATTAAGTGGTTAGTTAATGCAAGATTTTAGACAAGTTAAAGCTCCTGTGTCACAGGCTAGCTAAAACCTAACATATTCTCCAATTAACTGCTTGGAAAAGGTCTAAGATTGGACACCCAAAATGTATCATTATGTGAATTTTGTTGTGTTTCTTTTTGAACTCTTGCTAAAACAATGGAAAAGCGAGATCAAAGGAGTAAACAAATGTCATTATTTTCCAGGTTGGTGGAAAAAAAAACACACATATTGTTCTAAGGAGCTTCATTTGCTTGACAGGGCATTTGTTTGTTTTTGCATAATTGCTTCCAGAAAGGCGATATTTTTGGACAGCATGACGCAAGTAAGAATAAACACAGTAATTAGTGCTTAGAAAACTGCAGGAAGCTGAGAGAATAGGATGGAGAAGGAGGAGAAGGGACATTTGAATCCCCTATGGTGTTATTAATGTCACCGGCAGTACATCGCATTGACCACCTCCTAGTCCAATGCAATTGGAAGGCAATAGTATTTAAAGGAGATATCCAGTGTTTTGTCCACATTTGCTATTGATCAGTGGACAAGCTGATACTCTAGATATAAATAGGCATAGCCATTGTTTCTTAAGACATGGCACCAGCCTACTTGCTTTGGTAGAATCAAAAATATAGTACAATCTGTGGGGAGTTCTGATAAAATCTATTTGATGCTGCCAGACTGAAAGTCATCCATGCACTAAGTTTTCCCGTGTTAATGAGTATGAATTCTTCTGTATTTGTTATTTTGACTTGTTAGCGGCTGATTGGAGTGTGTTTGTTACAGAGCTAATCCGAGTTTTACTTCTTTTTTGCTGTGACTGATGACTTTGACTGATTGTGCACAAGCATGTAAAAATGTGCTGCATAAAGAGTCAACACAGATCTACAATCCTACATGATTTTTTATTAAAAAGAAGCTGTTTATCAGTAACCTGGGGGCAAAACATTACTCAGTTTCAATATCAGTCCCCCTGCGGTACCATGTGTCTCAAGATCAAAGAAGATGGAAATAGATATATGCAGGAATCTAATTTGATCGCTGGAGTCCCAGTTTGTAAGAATATGTGTGTAAAACACGCAGCCTTATTGCATGCTTAAATTTCTGATACCGCAGGCTACTACTCAAGGCAAAATAGATGTTGTGAAGGTCTTCTTCCACCCCTTCCCGCACTTTTTTTTGTCCTCTGGCCCTGCTCCTGCCAACCCACTCTGTGGAACATCTGCAATAACGTGCTCACCCACACTAAACAGCAAACCCTTAAAATACATGAATCATCCTGGAGAGAAAGGGGTGTGTATGTAGATGTGTGAGCCTCTTTATCTCTGTTTATGGGCCGTTCAGTGACATATGAGAAAATAATTTGTTTTTATATGTGCGCATCGGCGTCTGTGGGAATGATTGCGTGTGTGTGTGTGTGTGTGTGTGTGTGTGTGTGTGTGTGTGTGTTCCTGATCCTGAGCTGGAGGGCTGTGTGGGCAGAAGCATCCTGTGTCGGTGTAAATTGATTTCCAGAATCCAGACACTAGGCGCTCTTTGGAGGAAAGAGTTGTGTGCTTCTGCACCCATTTATGAAAGAAGGTAAAATGGTTTGTGGCTGCATGTATCTGTATCTGTGTATGTGTATGTGTATGTGTATGTGTATGTGTATGTGTATGTGTGTGTGTGTGTGTGTGTGTGTGTGTGTGTGTGTGTGTGTGTGTGTGTGTGTGTGTGTGTGTTTGTGTGTGTGTGTGTGTGTGTGTGTGTGTGTGTGTGTGTGTGTGTGTGTGTGTATTCATTGTTATAGTTGCAAGTAATGAATAAGTAACTGCATTTCTGTTTATGAGACATTCTAAGTAAATAAAACTAAAT
>OMNN01006500.1:6126-28563 GCA_900302755.1 Chromis chromis
CTAAGATTAATTCAATTTCTATTTGTGTATTTAATTTCCACTGCAGGTTACTATTACACAGTAATGTTCTATTTTTATCAAAATTTTTTTTTTACCTAAAAGGTGTGACAGATGCTAAAAACACACACACACACACAGTAGTGGAAAAAAAAAACATAGTTTAATGAGTAACTGGTGCCTGCAGGTGGAAAACGTGTTAAAATGCTGCAGCTGTTAGTTTTAATGCATTGCGTGATCAACATGTCTGCATCTGTGGATCTAAACTGTTGTCACCATTATTTTTCCATTCTGGAGGGACTGCAGGCTGGTGGCATGTGTAGATTTGTTCTAACAAATTCAGGAGATACACAAAAATCTAAATGTTCATAAGGTTGTAAGTTCGCGATTGAATTTCAAGCAAGTTTCAAGCAGCACTTTGCACCTAAAAAAAACATGCTTTCACTACGTGAAGAGGTTTTCAACTGGAAGAAGATGTTTACCTGCAAAGTAACAAAAAAAACTGTTGAGTGTTGTTTTAGCCTCTGCAGTCTTCAGATGGAAAAAGACAGATTTTCGTTCTGTGCTTCTTCCCTTTTCTCTTTTTTTGGGGAAAGTAAAGTGTTGATGTTATTGTTTGTTTGGGAGATTGGAGGCTAGAGAGACAGGCATCCTATTAGATGCGTTGTTGGCTGACAGTTTTGTGTTGTACAGCAGCTCGCACAGTGGTGGTCTGGCATCAGGTGCAATATGGCTCAGTAGCACTTCGAGGAGGTATTGGTGTCTGGCCATAAAATACTGTATCTGCTTGGAAGTAGCGATAGCAGTACCAGCAGTACGCCGACATTGGAAAGTAGTTATTGTACTTGGCCACGCAGGCACACAACCACTGTTATTTCCTTGTGCAATGGTGTGTATTTGTGCATGTGCCAGCTGTGTTTCCGTGTGGCAGTGTATTTGATTTTAGTATTTTTCACCTCAGTGGCTGGCAATTTAAAACCACCAAATGGAATATTTCAGAGCCCTTTTCCAAATTGCAGTGACACACTCATGAGGTAATAGTCATTCACTAGAAAGCCTCTTTTCTGTTTTTGTTGTATGGAGCCCATTTCCCTTTCATCAAGCATGCAGACAAGCATAGCGAGGGCCTGCGATTATGCACATTCTATCAGTATGAATTGTGAAGGTGCAGCACAGCCATGCAGATAAAACCCTTCTCTTTGGGGACATCAATTTAAGATTTCTGTCTAGTAAGGTTGCTGTCTAGACCCAAGCAGTCATCACTGTTGTGTTCCTGGTTGTGCTGATGAAAAATTATTTTCTCTTCCCTCTACATTTTATGTCCATGGCTCAGAGCACAGTGTGCTGAAGATCTAAGAGAAAAGTTCTTGGATTTCTAAAAACAAAATTGCCTCTAAATATAACTTCTGAGCATTGCAGTAGCTCTGATTTGATGCAGACCCTCAAGATTCATGATCTGAAGGTATGACAGCAAACAAACAACAAATGATTTTTCTCCCTTTCTCTCTTTCTCTTCAATATTTGTTCTGATCAAACTCCATCTTCATCAAAAACATCAACTTCAGTTTTAAGTAGGATTGAATTTTACTCACATCATATTATTGTTAAGACTATATTTAAAATCATTTCCCAGAGCTGCCTTTATTTTTCTTTGGAAAAACATCATCAGGGCTGTAAAACACTGCTCTATGTGATATTTTATAAAGGGTGTGGATGCAGAAACGAGACCAGAACTTTGCAGCAAATGAAGCATAGCAGGATGTTTGTTGACCTTTGTTTTGTTTGGTAAGAGCTCCATCTTTACAGTCATTGCTCTGTAACCAAGCCTCAGTGATGGATATCTCTATATTGGCTGAGTCACCTTTAAGGTCAGGTGCAAATGAATGCAGTTTTTTTTCTTTTTTTTGCGCTTTAACTTTCATGGCTAGAAGTGGTGCTGTTGCCTTCCCCTCTGTTGGTGATATGGCCATGATCGTGAATGATGATGAAATGCCATCCGAAGCAAGACGCGTCCTTGACTAAGCAAACACTGCAATCTTTCATAAGAAAATCGATTGTCAAGCAGAGAAAGAAAACAAAACATGCCAAAAATAAGTGAAAAGGAGGAGTTGTTTTGGGCAAATATCAAACACATTTCCATTTCCATTTAGTATTTATTCTGTTGTTTTACTGTTGCTTCTTTTCAGCTAACCAATCATTCATATTAGATGGGACTGGACTTGTCATCCTGGTAACCCAAAAATGGAGGAATATGTTGCAAAAAAGGTGTATTTTAACCCAAACTATTACAGTACATTAGATTTCTAAACCTAACCAAGTAGTTTTGGTGCCAAAGCCTAAAAAAAGTGAAAATGAAACTTAAGTCTAAGAATATTGGTCCCATGCAGGATGTGAACCCTTGACCAATGGGTGAACGTCCGGTACTGGGATCAAACCTTGTAACATTGAGAATTCAGTTTAGTTGTATAGAAATATATTTTTGTGAGACATGATTAATTAGACACAAAATGTATATAGGCTACATGTATTGTGTCAGAGAATCTAACAAGTTACTTATTGCATGAAAGATATTTGCAAGGTTTTTTGGGGGGAACTCTGACTTTCAGCAATTTCTGAAAAATCTAATTGCATGAAGATGGATTTAAAATGATTTGTCAAACACCAGAACATTGTCAGTTTTGGAACTATGGACTGTGTCTACCCACCTGTCTGCATCATGGCTTCAGATGTAAAAGTGCCAGAGGAACTAAAAATCTGATTGTGAGACTTTACAAAGATGGAAAAGGCTACAGGAAGATTGGTTAGAATTAAATATCAGGCGAAACACAGTTGCAGCAGTAATCAGAAGGTGTAGTTTGAGTCACAGTACCACTAATCAGAGCTGCAGCTGCAGACTTGGCACAGGGGTCATTAATGGAAATTAGAGTTTCTGTGACATATCAAACAGTGTGAAAGGCAATGCTTAATGTCAGCTACTATACACGGCATCCAAGAATCGTTGCTTAGTCTTTGGCACAAAGCTGCAAGATTAAACTTGACTAAAGAACATGCAAAGAAGACAGTTGAATACACCACATTCTTTGTTCAGATGAGGCCAAGAGAAATTCTGAGGTGAATCTGGCCAGAACTACCACAGTGAACAGATTCCTGAGTCCTGGCAATGGATCACTGAGCTTGGAGGGTGGTGATATGGGGCTGTGAAAGATGTTGGGGATGTGACATTTATGCATGGCTCCATGAATGTCTGTTGATATACCAAAATACTGGCTGACAGAATGATTCCCAGTCTGCAGAAGCTTGGCAGAAAGAGAAATATTCCAGTATGATAATGATCCAAAGTGCACTGCCAAACTCAGCCAAGAGTTTTCAAAGAAGACAAAAGTGAAAACTATGACCTGGCCAAGTAAACTGCCTGACTTGAATCCAATAGAACACCTTTGGGGTATTTTACAAAGAAAGCCAGAGTAACACAACCCCTGAAGCAAAGAGCAGCTGAAGAAAATGTCTCTGAAGACTGGCAGAGTGTGTCTACAGATGTCTTCCATGCTGAGGAGGATTGAATCTGTCATCACATATAAAGGTGGAAAAAGTAAGGCTCGAATCTCAATAATGAAACATTTACTGGCTTATGTTGCATTGAGGATCTACTGTGGGGTCTGCAGTTTTAATATAGTAAATCTACACTGTTGGCTTTTAATTTAACACGAGTGCAAATATCCTACTGTTCAACTTCAAAGAAATACAATTATAGAGCGGTGATGCAATTTTGAATCATTGCACATTTACGGGATATTGCACAGTGGTGCTCTTAATTCTGTTGCATACTGTTGCAGGCTCTGCTGAATAAAGTCACAAACAATTGTAAATGAAGCTTTCACACAGCACCAATTATATACAATAAGAACGTAATGAATTATAGCACTCTGCTGTAGGATGGCACTCAGTGTAAAGCAGCTCAGCTCTTTTTAAGGAGACGAGGTGTAATTGGGCTTAAAACGTCTCACAACTGTGTCAGAGTTTTTTAAAAAAAAAGATGAAATCACTTTATCTCGCCCATCTTCAGCTCATGACACATGTTCACACTGGCCACAGAACTAGATATGTGTGTATGTGTGGAAAAAATGTAAGTCGCTTTGGCCCAAAGCATCTGTCAAATGACTGTAATGCAATAATACAACTTTGACACTAGTGAGAATTCTTTTCTCGGACACTGCAGACTTTTCAAAGTATGGTCCTTTTACAATACCCACTGGAGCTCTGCCCAAAAAGCCCTGCAGTAAATATCCAACTGCTGGTTTGTTTTTCCTCACATCCTGACTATGTAACACAGAAGAACCAAAGAACAAACTTTTTAATGCATTGTTTAAAAGTAACTGATCTACTTTTTTTTCCTGGAATCTTTAGTTTCCAACCTTAAAGCTACTTTGAGAATAAAGTGCAGTTTCGCTTTCATAATGGCAGAAGTTTACGCTGACTGACGCCGAAGGGGGCGCTGCAACATTTCTTTAATTGGCAGTTTTCTGAACATCATTAATTAGTATAGGGAAAACGTTCATTTCAATATTACACAGATTGCTGCAAGCCACAGGATTTTGTTAGATTAGATAAACTTTATTGTCTTGTTCCGGCTGCCACATCAACCAGGGACAGTACACAGTCGATAAAATACAAATACAGCACAATGGAGAGCAGATAAAGTTAATACACTTCAACAGCAATATAGTAAATGGAACACAATAAATTTGCCAAACTAAGGGTTGCAGCTTCCCATCAGAATCCACCAGTGTTAGAGCAGAGTAGCAGGTAAATCTGCCTGCTGGATCCTGAAGCAACTGTCTGAAAGAAGCAGGTCAATCTGTAATTGTGTATTTTCCAAGGTACTTAATGATGGTCCATTTTTTTTTAAAAAGAAGAAGAAAAAAGTCAATTGGGATGGGCAATCTCTCACCCCTATCAGCAATCATCCGTTACCCAGCGGTCTGTTTGTCACTCATAATAATTTGGATGGCAGTAAATGACTGCTCCTCCCCTCTCCTGCTGCCCATAATCGTTCCTCTTTATGGCCCAATACAAATCTGCAATAATAGTGGAGGACAACATATTGGCTGTTTACTTTTTAAGGATGCACCTATCCCTTTATACACCAGTTCATGCATTGGAAGTCCACAATGCTGCTTCTCATTTTCTTCCATGCTTATAGTGAACCTTAAATAACCCATTTAGCCTGCTACAAATTTGTTTAGGCCTTGAAAATAATAGGATACCCTCCATGATGCATAATGTATTTTGTTTACAAAATCAATCTTATTTTCCATCCACGCGGCTCTGTGGTTCATTAACTGCCTCATTTTGCCCCAAATCTCTGTATTCACTGCAGGAAGAGAGATCACATTCGGTAGTTTGGTCTCACCCTTTGCATTAGTGGAGGCCAACAACATGTATAAATATGCATGTATTCACACACAAACACACACATGCAATTCAGATTGACGAACTCCCTCTGAAATTTCATCAGAGTGGAGGATAACAGTCATTTTCCAGCCTGTGTTTTTGCTCAGCGAGTAACTACATGTTATCAGCATCAAAGGTGTGGCGTTGTGGCAAAATGTGGTATTTGTGTGTATATCCAAAAGGCCAGGGGTAAATGTAACTATTTGAGGAACAGCTGGGACCATTCTTGAGCTGTCTGTCAGGCTGCCTGGCTCCTGCTGAGACTCCTTTTTCTGCCAGACTTGTACGTTATGATACTGATTCATATTTCTGAACCGTATTTTCCCCACTGTGCAATCACAGCATGTTGTTAATTTGGTTTCTCATCACAATTTATGGGCAGTGCTGCGGCGTGGCCCTTACATGGGCAAGGAGAAAGCTCTGGGGATTGCGTTCCACAATTGAAGTGATGATGGAGGTCAGGGCATGCAACTGAGTGGTGACAGTGGAATTCAAAGAAGACAGACTGTAGGTCTAAGTGATAAATGGATTTAATGCATGTCCTCTCTCCTGTACAAGGAAGCACATGTTGCTGTCGCGTTTTCTTTTGAAGTAACAAGATGAATGTTTGCAGTGTTCTTTTTATAGATGCAGCTTTTATGGCGCTGACAGTGCTTAACATATTACAAGCGTGTATGATTCACAGCATTGAAAAGAGGGATTCTAATTCATAATGGGTAGCTTATTGAAAAAAGGAAAACAAGGAGGCAATGGATACGGTGGTGATGGGGGTGGGGGTGCGGGTGAGAGGTAGAATAGCAGAGCAGGGAGAGGGAGAGATGTAAAGAAAGATTCTGCAAGCAATCGGCTGATGAGGGAGTGAATACAAAAAGGTGAGTTAGACAAACAGAGGATGAAAAAAAAGAGAAGAGGTTGAGGAAAACAAAGAGGGGAAAATACAGATGGTGAGAGAGTTGAGAGAGGGACAATGAAGGATGAAAGGAATGCATAGATCTGAGGAGGAGAAAGTGCGAGAGAGAGGCGGAAAGAGGGAAACAGATATCTTGGCAATGAGCATCTGTTCTGTCATCCCCAGGACATCAGGACAATCAAGCACACAAACACGGCTAAGCAGTTCACACAAACAGCATCACCCCGAATAGTTGGCAACATTAGTCATCTAATGCTTGACAAACACCAAAATATTTCAGGGACTAATTGAGCTCTATGGGTGCTGGTCTGCTGTAGATACAATACAGGAAATACTAGAGAGCCAGCATCAATGAAAACCAATAATTTGTCTACTTTTTAAAATTCTGTGTGCTCCCAATGTCTGTATCCTCAACCAGGGTTGATTTGGGTTTATGTTATCCTGCAGTGGTTAGCCACACTTACAACTCAAGTCTAGTTTACTTGATTTGCACTCAGCGCTCTTATGTGGTTATGATTAAAACTGAATGTCTCTGGTTTCATATATTTTTTACTCGGCTGTATTAACAATCTCACTCCAGCAGAAATCAAATCAAGTGTTGGTAGCAATAATTCTTTAGTTACATCTGAAGTGGAAAAACAAACTCAGCTCATGGGTTATCAGATATTTATATGTTAATCATCTATTCATAATCAATTACTTATATGTTTACTCGTTTTTGGAGAAACAGCGTTTTCTGGTTCAAGCTGTCTACTGCTTTTAATAAGGTGTATTAAAAAATAGAGACTTCAGGGAATTATGAGGAATGAGGTTCAAGTCTGTGGAAGCGTTCTAGTTAACTTATTAAATGTAGACTTTACATTTCTGATATGGACAAGAAGAACCATTTGAAATGAGCCAATAGAAGGACACTTTGTGTTGTCAATCTTGTAATTCTCTGTTGCAAAAGATTAAGATTTACCACTGACAAAGGTCATAAAAGTCACAGCAGTTTTTCCATGAAAGTATCAAGACGAGGGAACGCCCAGAGGATGGATTTTTTTTTTAAAGAAAGGAAAAGAAATTGACTTTTACACTGAAATTTCCCATCATTCCACATAAAAACATCTTCTAAACTACTACTTGCTTCAATTATAACCAATCTATAACACAAGCAGGTTTAAGGCCAAAGAAAGAAATCATTTGGGCTCATTTAAAAAAAATAATTTTGAAACATAACCCTTTTTTGTGTTTATAATAGTAATGGTAGTACTCCTTATGACAAACAAGCTAAACCTTGTGTAAAATTAACTGGACAAAGCATAACTGTTTGCAACTTTCCCTTTAAACAATCCAGCGTCTCAGACTGTTGCAGAGCATTATTATCCTGATGTTATTTAGTATGGCTGCATTGTTCTGTGGTCATGGCCAGGTAAAATTGAATTGTGGTAAAATGTATTCATGATTATGTTCATCAGAATGTATGAGGTGACTTTCAAAGGAATATAAAGTCGGACATCAGTATTCTAATAGAGTGATGTTATGCATTTCTGGCCTCATAATTAGCTAATCCCCCCCTTTGACCAAAATGAATTAAGTCTGAACTCAGTCTAAACTACAACAGCACAACTGTAGGTGGGATCACCTTCAGTAATTGAAAAGTCTTCCTCACATTTCTTTTCAAGGCCATTTTAAGAGTCAATGTGGGTAACGTTAGGTCTCTAAGTGCTCTTCATTAGCTTTTTTTTAAAAACACAGCCACTTATAAGGTTTATTGTTGGAAACACATAAATAGATCAGGCATCTAACAAGATGAACTCTGAGAACATTTCAGTTCATTAATTTCGAGAAAGTGTGACAGTTTTAGCAATAACAGATATTCTATTACTTGATAGTAAGACACTTTGCCATTCTGTGAAATTGCAGTTTCTCATCTGACATCAAAAATCCCTAATTTTGCCAATTAGACTCACAACTTTGTTGGATCATAGATGAGGGCTGTTCTGGTGATTCAGATATTCCCAAGAGGACCTGAAAGACGGCGTGATGCACCGTGTCACGGGTGGCGCCACGCTGACCCTGTGGGCGGCACATCAGAGGTGCACATTTGCCTTGATTACCCTGTTTGCTCGGTGATGGCGGAAATAATTGCAACTTAGACATGCAACAAACCTCGGTGAGAATTTATCCCTTGTGGTATTTAGAGCAGCAGCTAACCATCAGACACAAGGTTATGTATAGAGATGTATGAGCAAACTGTGCTTTTAATGGTTTTCTATATAAAGGTGACTTGATCACAGGATACAGGAGGAGTGAACTGGTTTGAGCTGGTGAAAAACAGATGAACATGTTCACATTCTGTCAGGGACTCTGGGTCAGGGCCCCCGTGAGTAAAAGACTGTGGAAAAATCTTCCAGTGGATTATTGTTTATGTGATAACAGAGTTTTTTTTTTTAATGAAACATAAACAGCTGCCAGCCTTCGTCAAAAATAATGAAATGAAACAGCTTGACAAGAGGGAAATTAATTGTCAGTTTGTCTGACTGTTTAACATTTTGACTGTTTGCTCACATCAAGGCGAACATATTATTGGGAAAAATTACTACTGTCTGTCTACTTAGAGGCCATTTGAGTTACAGAAGCTGCCAAGTGATCCATGTGGTGTGCTTTTCTTCCCCATTCTGCGGCATGTGTGTATTAAGTAACACTATGCAAAACATCCTTTACCTACCAAGTGTGAAAAGCTAATTACACTAGGAGTAAATTGTGGGGGGTAAACCATGCATCTTAATTAAGGCTTGCATTTCATTAGACAACATGCAAGATAGCCTCAAATAAAAAGGGCACTCTTTTTTTTTTTTTTTACACTGAGCATGTTCATGTATTGTTTGTGTGACTGTGGGAGTGTGTGGAGGGAATGTGGAAGGTGTGATTGTGGGAAAACAGGTGTTCTGTAAATGTCTCTCTGACAGATGATGTTTTTGTGTGTGTTCGGGTCACTTAGCTGTGGCACGTATGCTCATTTACATCAGCACCATAAAGGTAAGCCGAGCAGATTATTGTAGTTTGACAGTGATGGTGCAGCCTCATGTTTAACCTGATATGTCAGGGGTATTGATTTTCAGCAAGCCGGTACATTAAGGTGCAAAGATTTATCTAGTGTGGGCTGACTGTTAAAAGCTTGAGCTACCAAATTGGAAGACCCTGCTTGTTGCTTGTCTCTGGAGTTTTCTGAAAATCTACAAAATATGTGTCAGTAATGATACATCAGAAGCTTGTGTTTGATAAAACATTGAAAAACATCCTTAATTATTCATTTTTTTCTCACGTTATTACAGCAGCAGGTGTTGCAGTGTTTTCTTTTTTTATTTATTTGAAGGTAACATAAAACATAAATGGAAACACAAATCTTGGCTCTTAGTCAGCTGGTTGCCAGGTTTCCCTCACAACTTCTGCCAGCTGAGAACAATGCAGATTTTCCGAACAATTTGCTCTTCGTTGAAGAAATATTGCACCTGAACTTTACAGGCTGCATGGAGTTGTTACAATAAAATGTGGCTGGGAATAGTGTCTGTACAGGCCTGTTTAAAATGTTAAAGCCATTCAGTTTATTTATTGCTGCTTGGATGCTTTCACCAAGCAAAGTTTGTCAAAATGAAATACATGTTCTATAATGACGCCTACAATTTACTCCCTCAGGTCCTGTGTTGTAAAAGATTTTACTTTTTCCTCTTCTCCTCAGCTAAGAGTGTCACACACTCATTATATGCATTTGATAATGACTTTATGTTCTCTTCTTTTCCAGGTTTTATCCACACTTGTGGAGGCACTTTAAAAGGGAAGAATGGGACAATAGAAAGCCCAGGGTTTCCATATGGATATCCAAATGGAGCGAACTGTACCTGGGTGATTGTTGCAGATGAGGGGACCAGGATTCATATAGTTTTTCAATCTTTCGCCGTGGAGGAGGAATATGACTTTTTATCTTTGTATGACGGGCATCCACACCCGGCTAACTTCAGGACGAGGTAAGAAAGCAGCCGTGAAGCCATGCAGCTTGAAAAAGTGTGTTTGAAGGCTGGCAGGCAGGAACGGAAAAGATGTGAGGGAAGGAAGCCTTCAGCGATCACTTCTGATGGGAAGTTCATCTTTAATGTACACATGACAAAGACTGCTTATTCTGTCAGCCAGGTGTCAGGAAAGTCTCACTATCTGTCTACTCTTTTCTGACACAGTCATACGCAGAACTTAACTCCCTTCTTAATACAGATTCCTTTTTGAAATTTACACCTGAAAATGCATTTAGTGTTTTGTTTGTCTTCAACAAAAGCAGAAATCAAAGTTTCCGGAGGTTGCAGTGTCCCGGTGCTGCATGTCATCCCGTTTCTCTCTCCTCAGTTGTTGTTATCAAAATACAACAAAAAAAAACCACGAAAAGAAATCTTTCTTTTTTGGAAAAAGCAAATCTGTTTCTTTCATGAAAAACACCTTAAATAGTCATGTCATTATATTCCAAAGCAAAGAAACCCATCAGCCAGAAAGCTCTAAGCAAAATCCCTGCATTTATTTCTGAATGGGCCTGCTGTTTTGGCTCCAGCGATGCATGGGTCAGCTCAGTAGCCACCATCCTTTATTCAAATGCTTCACTGGAGGAGACAGAGGTGCAGAAAAACATGAACATCAAACACAAAGATTTCTCCTTGTTTACCTTCGTCACTGAACAGGCAAACAACTGTTTACTCGCTGTGCCTTGTGGGTTCCCACAAAAGCCTGACATTCAAGTGCTGTGGGAAATTCTTTAGACATGTCTTTGCATTTTTCTAATACCCTCTCGGTATTTGCCTCTAACAGATGTATTTGGCCCAGAATGTGTTTGATTTAGACAGACAACTCTGTGCACCTGAGCAAGATTCAAGAATTTATTTTGAAAAAATGACACGTAAGGTATCATGAGGGATTGAAAGACTGTGTTCACCTCTCTTATACTGCTCAAGTATTTTGATTAAATATTTCTTATGTTTTTTTTTAATTTAACACACAATCACCAACATGAGCTCAGTCCAGCCCTGGAAGCCTGCAAATTGATTTAACTGTGAAGGTTTTAAGCCCGTCATCACTGACTTCCTAATTAAAAATATCTGTAAATATATAAATATTTTGTTTTGTGTGTGATTCATAAAGAACCTCCACTGCAGCATTCTTAGGATGTTCTGTTTCCGACTTTCTCAAATCAATCATTTTGTTTGGATTTCAAAGGAAAAAAGCCACAAAGGTTTCATATTTTCCTTGTCAAACCAAATTGCTGAAAAATAAACCAACTCTTTATAGATAAGTGTGCTGTGTAATATGAGAAGATTATCTCTCGGCTGAGCTGATACAGAAGTGTGGATACACACGTCAGCGTTTAAACCTGTCAGAAGCTGTTTTTAAGACATCTTAGTGTCTGATTATCCACTTGTATTCACAAGCATTCTCCATCAGAGGTGAAAGTGGGGTCCAGCATTTCACTGTGAAACACTCACAGACCCATTTATGTGTCTCAACTTCAGCAAAAGTGGACTGAGGTCACATGCTAATACAATGGAGGATGTATAGCGAAGAGGTACAGTGAAGAGGAATAATTGGAGAGATGAATCATTGTTGATACTTTAGCAACTGAATCACTTTAGATACTTAAAAGATTATGTTGCATAAAGCTGTTTTCAAGGTCAGCCTCATAAAAAGCTGCCACCTTGCTGGTTGACTCCACATTGCTTACTGATCTCACATCTATAACTCTTGTCACAAATGGCCAAAAAAACATTAAAATATTATGCTCTTTGAAGCAATTATAGAGCAATTCTTGACTTTGACTTTGTCTTTATATTCACATTGTTCTCTGGGGAAGCTTGGTGGAAATGAGCAGTCAAGCTGCACATCTACCTGAAATTGAAGTGAACCAAAATATGCAGCCTCACCAACAACAAACAGAGGACATTTTAATGCCGGTGATTTCAACCTTATTTCAGTAAAATGGCAAAACGTTATTAAACATTATACATTATGAAAACCAGTTATTTCAGACGTCACATGTGATCACACATGCTGGTGATGCTGCTTCATATGCTAAGATGCATTTATTAGCTGTCAAATATTACTAGGTTTGTTTACTTCAGTGTCAATCAGCTTTAAAAATTCATTGACACTGTCAAACCCTTGTACAATTTGGATAAATTAGCTCATCTAGTCAAATTTTTAAATTAGTCTTGTCTCGAAACTATATAATTATAGTTTTTTAATGTTCAACATGAGAAGAAATGTCGTCCTTAAAGTCCCCATGTTACATAATAAATAACTGCCAAATTTCCCAGTGTCCCTGAACGCAGCAGATAGTAATTAGCGTCACCTGCGTAGAAGAAGAGTGTGAAGAAGAAGCTTCGGTTTGAGCTCCAGCAATAACTTTAGTAAGTTTCATGATTAGTTTATTGTTTCAAATGTTTCCTCCCCTTTGCTTTGCTGCTGCTGTTGTTTTTGCTGAACGACAAATTATCTAATTTACCAGCCGTTAAGTTACCTTTCAGGTAAAGTTTGCTTTGATAATATAAACGCGACAGCAGAGAGATTAGCATAAATATCAAAGCAAACTTCAGGTAATTTTCTCCAGCCGAAGCTAAAACTAATGCCGTCATGTTTCAGTATTGATGGAATCTCAGAAGTTGCCTCGTTTCACTTCTTGTGGTTAAAACTCTACGTTCACTTAGAATTGTAGCTCTGAAGGAAAGTTTGTTAGCAGGTGAGAATGTAAATCCTGCAGATAAACGGAGCAGCAGCTGCTCCGGTGTGTGTATGCATATGTTATGCATCAATTTACGATGTCTTCATTTATGTAAAACAAAAACTCAAAATTCAGGAACCAGCTTCCAGTTTAAAATATGAGGCTCTCAGGAGTTCTGTGCTGCTTTCAGGTATTTATATAAATCAACCTTCCCTGAAATTCCCCTCCCAGAGTCAGCATGACTCCTGTCCTCTTTTGGGGCACTTATTCACCTTAATAATAAATGTCATTTATTGTAATTAATTTATACAAATGCAAGAACTCTCATCTTTCAGGTGAGGCTTTTCTTGTCCCCTTCTGTTTCTTAACGACCCTGAATTGATCCTAAAACTAGAGAAGGTGTAATCGGCTTCCCATAAAAATGCAACTATAAAACGAAAAGGTTTTGTGGTGGTACAAATCTGTTATTGAATAATCAATGGCCATTTTAAATGTGATGAGACATGATGATTTTGACGACATCCAAAATGAAATCGGATTTCTTCGATACAGTATGTTACCGTAAAATGTTGGTGTTTCTTGCCCTCACTCTAATTATTTGTAAGTAAAGATATTTATTTAGAGTTTAGTGCTGTAGTGCAGATATAATTGTATACAGATTCAGGAAAGATTAAGTTGTGTTTTATTGAGAAAAGAATGGTTAGTTTGGTTGTTGGCTTTGTTCTGGTTCTTTTACTGTTGCACTGGACAAGTTGTTGTCTTCTAGTCTCCGTTTTGAGCTTTGGAATGATCATTGATCCATTTTTAATCCAACCAAGGATGCATGAAGAAACATTGCTTTACTTGTTTGCTTGTATTTTATCTGAGCTTGCATGTTGCTCAAGCTGCAATACAAACACTTATTCACCAAACCAATTCATGAGCAACAGGGAGCCGCTGTCAAAGCTCAAGGCCGCTCACCAAAACCCTATTTATTCACATAAAATTATTGAACCTAGAAATAATTTAGACATTTTCCGTAGATGGTAGAATATTACATGAGATCTAATTTTAATATTTGAAAGCATTTTTAATTATTTAGTTGCATTATTGAGTGTCATGATGGGGCTGGGTGATGTAAGAACTTTTTGCAATATGGCAACATTTTGGCTTCTTGCATATGAAAGAATCAGAGCAATGAACTGTTCCACTGTTGCATTACCTCAAACTAAACACGCAGCAACATATTTACTAAGTTTCTAATTACAATTATGTGCAACGCAAAAACATAAATCATAACGTGATGGGATCATGTCATCAGGAGTCCAGCGAAAGTTCATAAAGCATTCTTCAATGGAAAGGCAGGTCTTGCTTTGGATCAATGATTATGTGTAACTATAATGAGAATTGACAGATACATAAATATTTATAGATTTAAGTATAGGGCAGCAAATATCAGGTTATCCTTATCTGGTCATACAATCTGCTGTTTATTAGGGCTGAGCAATTAATGGATTTCAAATTGAATTCATGTTTTGACACAATGCAATTAGCAAATTGCAAAGGCTCCAATTTAGGATGTACATTATGCAACGTGTCTGACCCAGAGTTGAATGGTTTTACAAATTCATGCCGTCCTCACTGTGTGAAAGTCATCTTGTGGTAAAGCGCCACCAATAAAATAAATTTATCGCACAGTAAATATTGAACTGAAGCTTAACTTTAAAAAATTAGATTGCAAATCAAACCAGTATGTCAGAAAAGTCACATGACATATTATGCCTAAATAGCTAAACCCTACTGCTCATGCATATCTGTAGTGTTGCTGTCATTTGATGTTCAGTAACAATATAAATTGGCATATTGTGTGCAAATGATGATAAATAAATAGATCTGGACTGTCACTTAACAAACCTCATGGGCATTTTGCAATCTATACTAAACACAGCTCTCTTCAGTGGATGGTTTTTACCGTAAAAAGCCAATACAGAAAGCGTTAAACACACATTAATACTGTGCTGCTCAATATGTTCCGTTTCATTTGTTTCTCCAGCATTTTACTGCTGCAGTGGTCAGTGATGCCTGAGAAAGGTGAAATAAAACCCTGTGGCAGTGAGGAGTGTAACGCTGTGTGAGCCCAACATATTTCTGCTTTGCCACTACGACGCATGATGAAGATTTCAGCTGAAAAATTGCAAATATATTAAATATGCATTTTTTATCAATTCAGTGTGACTCTCCACAGTACTCCCAACTGTGCACTGAGGTGTTTGTTTACCGAGATGTTGGTTCAAGCAGCTGCTATAGATGGAAGCTGCAGTGACGATGTCAGAAAGGTGGCAGTGCAGAATCAATATTTTGACGAGTGTGTATGATTACTGTTTGCAGCATAGTTATCAAGTTACTGGCGATTTATAGTCGGCCTGTAGGGAAATAAATATATGTAAATGTTTTCTACATAGGAACCACCAGAGAGCTACACAAAGAAATCCCTATGCCAGGCATTCTTTACTGAAACACTATTACTCTGGAAACTATAAATATTCAATGTACCAGCTCTGTAAATGACCTAAATTAGCATATTTCAATTGAGTGCACAGATATTTAATTTTTTAGAGCAAAGTCATGCACCACTAGTTTTTTCTGACAGCTTAATAGGCTCAATACTGTAGGAACTTTTGAACTCGTGTCACTTACGATCTGAGATATTTAAAAAGATGATTGTGAAAGATGGATGTATAGAATAGAATAGCAGCAGAGTAGCATTTGTTCTTGGGAATACTGGAGAGCCTGACCACAGACATAATTTATCATCCTGGGTCATATTTACCATTTTGAATGATTATTTAGGTGTTTTGTTGAGTCATTAGGTTTTAAGAGCCACTGCTGATGATGCAGCGTTAACACTTCTGCATAGCAAGAAGTGAGAGATGATATTTTGCTGAGACTTTTTAAATTCACATGGAACTAATCCTGCCATTCAGAGAGAAGGAGGAAAAGCACAACTAATTCTTGCTATGAGACAAAGACAAATGGCTCAAATGTTGATGGGTTTTTCCTGATCCAACCCGAACCCCTAAATAGCAATGTTGTTCTTTGTGCTTTAGTCACAGTTTTGCTTTTTTCCAAGTGCTGGATTTTCTCACAATGTGGGACTGTGCTGTGTGGCGCCAGGGAAATGATAATTCCACGAGTCTTTTCTGTGCCTCTAAGGCCCAAAGTGTGTTCTAGCAGAACTTCTGCTCTTACGCAATTAATTATCTCCAAAACTAAAATCAGTGGGAAGGAAAAAAACAAAACAAGCTTTTTTACCTTGTGTTTTTTTTACCCTGTGTTTAACAAGAAAGACGCAGCACATAGCTTCCAACCGTCTTCTCCAGCAACTTGTTCTGAAAGATGCTTATTTCCATATGGCAACATCTGAAGGTTTGTTTTCTGCTTCTCCTTGTTTTTCCTTTCCTTTCTCTAAATGTATGTTAATGTGTTGCTCGCTCAGGTGTTATTTCAGCTGGGATAAATAAGACGATGAACACAATGACAGGCAACCTCATTCTGAGCTTTTCTTTTCCTTTTTCGGGGTATTTATAAATAGAAACCTTGATCAAGATTAAAGAGGCCTTTAATTTATTAATGCTATTAATTAATTAAGGCAGAAATTCAGAAGGGAACACGACAAAAGCGACAATGAATTTTTAACATGAAAAAGAATCGACATCCCCATGATGGACCTGATTAGCGTGTCTCCCCATTGATCTATGTATTCTCTTTGCTCTGTGAAGTTTTTCACCATCCCTCTCACCCTGCGCTGCACTTACATTATGTTCAGTCCCTCTTGCTGGAGAATGGCTGGTTGAAGCTCTCATTATTGTGCTCAAGTTTTATGCAAAGGACAGCAGAGGAGAGCAGGAGAGTCTTTTATTCCACCGTTGCCCTGCACAAATAATAATGTCCTCATTACAGTGATCTTTTTGCTGCTGTCGTTGTACACTTAGTATGACAAGCTCATATCAAATGATATGTTGATTAAGGCTTTGTTTCTGATTTGTCACTTTGCTATAAAGTCGTGAAGTGATCCCTTCTTGATGGGTCTTAGTTAAAGTCCAAACTAAGCACAGCAACCATGCGTTAAGAAAATAAAAATGATTCTTTGGGGAACGTGAAACTTCTGGACGTGCAATTGTGTATTGAAATATTCTATTTTTGCAGACTTTATCCCCTTGATATAGTTTCACTGAAAGCTACAGCTGTTGCTTTACCACACATCTGGCACCCTGGGACTAAACACCGCTGAGATAGTATTAGTGCTTGTTTACCTTTGACTCTGGATGATCACTGTGGTTTATATCTTGGCAGTCGTCCTTTCTCTGTGGATTTTGTATGTAATACGTGCATATGGAGCAAACAGCTACAGCATTTAAACTATACTGGCGGATTGAAGTAAACAGCACTGATTACCTCGTTAGAATGGCACCTGTCGATTGGTGCAATATATTCAGCAACAAGTGAACATTCATTCTTGAAGTTGACAAGTTTACAAGCGACACACACTGATGGCTTGATAACTTGAGTGTGGCAGAAATTTCGGTGTGTTCCTGGTATGTAGTGATTAGTATCTACCGAAAGTAGTTTTCAAAGTAGGACAACTGGTGAATCATTGACAGGATCATGGATGCCCAATGCTCTCTAATGGGGAGCGAAGTCTGGCCAGTGTGGTCTGATCCCACAGAAGAGCTACAGTAGCACAATATGCTAAAAACCTTAATGCTGGCTGTGATAAAAGGGTGTCGGAACACACAGTGCATCACAGCTTGCTGCATATAGGACTACATAGCTGCAGACTAGACCCATCCTGACCACTGTCCACCACTTAAAGTGAGCAACAGGACCTTGGAGAAATGGAAGAGGGTGCCCTTGTCTGATGAATCTAGACTAAACATTGCACACCTTGTACACACCGTCATGGCAGTGGCCTCTTTCAGCAGCGCCTCACTGCTAAAATTACCACCTCGCAACTCACAGGTCTCACAGGTTTCGCAGTTAACGTCTTGGTACCTGATACCACACGACAGCTTCAGAGGGATTGTGGGAGCTATGCCTCGACATGTCAGAGCTGTTTTAGCATCATGAGAGAGGACCTACACAGTATTATGCAGCTGATTTTAGTGTCGTGGCTTATTGGTTTGTATGTAATTTTCCTCCTATAATCAAAGAAGCAATATATTCTGACGGACTCTGGGTTATTAAATTCTCGCCTGATATGTTAGCATTTCTATTTGGCAAATTAGTTACAAAATCTTTAATAGATTTCAATTTATTTTATGTCTATCCCTTGACTGTCATTCAGTCATTCCACAGAATGCGACAAATGAGTTTTTGGCTGACACTTATCATTTATTTGTATCTTAAAAGCTTGTATGTTGGTCTTTCACAATCGAAGGTACGGAACCTGAAAAGAAAAACAAAGTGTGACCTCAGCCTTCGACAAACTTGTCCTGCACACTTTTTCGATGCGGTGTTTCTGCTTGAAAGACTTCAGTAATCAAAGCTTGGTAGTGATGACGATGAAGTTTGAAGCTTGACAACAACTCTTAGTGTTAAACTGAATGTAGCATCACTCCATTAAGATGTGCTGCCAAAACTGAAGCTTTAGTTGCAAGTGACAAACTGAAGGGCAACTTCAGTGTGTAGCAAACCTGCCTGAATGACATCCAAAACTGTATTATACTGAATAGAGATACAGTCCAGACAGTAAGTATTTGAACAGTTTTTATCTTTCAGGCTGTTTGTTTCAACACATTCAGTTTGAAATACAATAATGCATACCGTCAGCTTTAACTTGAGCAGGTTTTCATCAATATGGAAACAACTGTGTGGGAGATGTAGCCCCTTAAACACATAGTGGCCAAATTGCAAGGATTCAAATGTAATTAAAGGAAAAAACTAAAGACACTATGCAGCTGGACAGTTGTCATTCCATCGTTAGCTCATGCACCAATGAGCGTACAGATGTCCCGGAGTTAGAGATGCAGATTTAATACAGTTTTCTTATTCTTCTCTGTATTATTCTTCTCATTCGGTGTTGTCAATCATGTGAATTTCATGTCACAAATGCAGTGCAAGTCTTTGTCATGGGGCCTTGTTGCTAGCTAAACCCCCCCACAATGATCTCTGCTGGCAAACACAGAACTGCCTTTACAGACTGCCTCCTCTAGTTGCTGCAGTATTTAACAATTACAAAAACGGTAAGATTCACCTGGTGGCGCAACCAGGTACTACAGCTTATGTGTTTTCTGACATGCGTGTCCTTCGTCTTGGAATTAATTGATTACCCCAAAATCTTACCTGATCGAGAGTTGATGTTTATATGTAGGTGGAGTTGTCAGTCTAAATGAAAAGCAGAGAGGACCATACTAGTGCAGAGGATGACAGTAAGGCTTAAAAAAAAAAAAAAGTAGTTAATTTGCCAAAATGGGCAGTTGAACTCATTCTAAAAAAAAAAAAAAAAGCAGATGCACACAGGAAAACTAGAAAATGAGCTGTTGGACTGAGGAGGACAAATCTTGTGCATGACCAGAAAATGATCTGCATTTTATGACGGCACAGCAAGTCTATCATCCACAATAGTTTAACAAGATCCAAATCCCATGTCAGACCTAAAAGCAGAAAGGTCGGGACGCCTCGGTAGCTCACCTGCCTCATGTAATGCTCACGGCCCTTTGTTGCATGTCATTCCTCGTCTTTATGCCCCCTTTCCTGCCTCTCTTCAGCTATAATAAAAGCATAAATGGCCCAAAAATAACGTAAAAAAACAAAAACAGAAAGGTCAGGCTGCAGGCCAAAAAAACACATCTAAAAAGAAACTTGTAGACATCTGGAGCAAAGTTTTGAGGACTGACAAAACAAAAATCAGTATTCATCAAAATGATTCAAATAAGGCAGAAAAGAACAGCTCATGACCCAAAGCACACCAGCTCATCTAAAACATGGTGGTGATTCTGATATGTGCTGGGCTTGTTTGACTGCCAATGGGACTGGAGCACCTGCTTTCATTCATGTATTGCTGACTGAAGCAACAGGAGGAATGCAGATATATTCTGGAGCATTCTGTCAGATTCAGCCAAATGCATCAAAAGTTACTGGAAACCAGTTCATGATTCAGAAGGACAACAATTCCAAACAGTTCAGCAACCAAATAGGTTTTCAGGGTGAAGAGGTAGAATATTACGACTGGCCGAGTTAATCTCCTGGTCTGAGTCAAACTAAAGACAGTGAAGATGTAAAGCATCTGTTCATATGTTACTTTTGAATCTTTACACTTGCCTCATATGAGGGTTTTTTCTCCCTCACAGCTCTTTCTATATTGGCATAAACCTATTTTAACTAAATCTGGGAAATTAGAATTTTTATGTGCCCTTTATGTTTTTTCAAATTGAATGTACTGAATCACAGACCGTTAATGTCCATGGAAGGGCAGTAACGGAGAGAGATTTTTAGACTGTCTGTTTCAGTTAACCAGGCTGGTTTCTTGTCCTAAAGGTTTAGCGTTTTGCTCATATCTGTCAGCTGTAACACCAGTGGAAGGTTGCCAGTTTCTACCTGCCTCCTACTGCTGTTGTGTAATTCATCATGTCTTACATTTGAAGTCTAGTTAACAGTTCTGCCAGATTTTAGGTTTTGTCCTCCTGACGAACAAAGAAAAAAAATATCAAAATCTTTTTTCTGTCCTTTTGTGAGGATTCTGTCATTTTGAATGCTACCTGCCATAAGCAGATTAGATTTTTTCTTCTTCTGAAAACTTAAAATTACAAAAGTTGTGGTGTTTTTCAGCAGCCACAGATTGGGCAAAAGTCATATACTACAGTAGATATGACTCATAATTATCCCTCTTTCTCACAGCTTTGCTTTTGAAGTTTGCCAGTCTCACACTGGGTTTTAAAATGTGAATGAAAATGTCGCATTGAATATCAAATGTGGAATCCAACATACAGTATGTGCGTAGTTTAGCTTCCTGCTGGAGCTTTCAATCATGCAAGACTAATTTTAGAAAAGTAATTGTGGCTCATGTACATATTACACTTTATTATACCTTTACTATTGGACAAAGTCTAATTTCCCTGTAATTCCTGATACACAGCGATAGAAGACACATTGATTTCATTTTGAGATACATTTTTAAAACAACTGTTAGCGTGTTTTTAAATTACAAGTAATTTTGCATTTTTAAGTCAAATAACCACGACTCAAATAGACCTTCTGGTAGTATCACTACATATTTCCCATATTTTAGCATTTGCAATATTTTGCAGAGTTCTTTAAACTTTTAAAATAAACATTCATGTACACCTTAATATTCAGTGCTTTGCCCTGCAGGACATTTATAACCTCCTGTAATCATTATATTGGTTGTAAAACTGTCTTATTAAACAGACTTATCTCCACAGTGGTGATACACAATCCTTCTGTGTAGCTCTGTGTTGGATTGGTTAGCAGGACAGATGTCCCATTTGCAAGTATTCTGACTGGACAGACTCTGTCCCATAAAGCAGACCACATTTCTGACCAGAACATTGCACATAACACATGCACAGTTTGGCATGTGTTACAACAAGAGCTGCGCTCTGAGCTGTGGAGTCTAATTGCTAGTCGGTAGAACCCTCTCTCAGATTGTAGTTTTTGCATTAAATAATATACAATCCTACCTTTTATTTGACTGTTAACTGGTGAGCACAGATTAGATTTCATGCCTGAATCAAAAGTGTTTGTTGTGAAGAGATCAATACTGAAATAGTAAAGAGTAGTGCTGTCAAAAATATTGCGTTATTAACGCGTGAACGCAAATCAATTTTAACGGCATTTTTTTTATTGCGAGATTAGCGTTCTTTTTGACCTAGTGAACCTGTAGTTTTTTCACAAGCTGTGGCCACAGCTAGTAACAGCTAGTAACGTTAGAAATACTACAGGATCCGGCTGTAGACCGGAAACAAAACAATAAGCACGTCCCACGCACGTTTGGTCTTGCCTGCTCACCAGCTGCAAAAGAGGAGGCTACCGTTTTGTGTGGATGGCGAGCGCGAGACGCCGAAATCGATGCGAACATCATTGTAATAGTTTAAAATGATGTGCACTTTGTAATTACCTCCGCCAAGCGAAGCCAGCGTTTGTCCGTTTGTTTGTCTTTGTTTATTTGTTAGCAAGATAACTTGAAAAGTTATGAACGAATTTTGATGAAATGTTCAGGAAATGTTGATAATGGGACAAGGAACAGGTGATTAAATTTCGGTGCCAGAACTTGATTGAAGCCACCTGTTATAAAATTAATTGACTTTACATAGTTAGATGTCCAGTCCCACAATTCACAGTGCATGTC